>JBBPBX010032971.1:0-17670 GCA_038048925.1 Garcialebias charrua | reverse complement strand
TAAAGCGCTTTGGGGCCCCTCATAGGGGGCTGGAAAGCGCTATATAAATAAGCTCCATTTACCATTTGTCCTTCGTCCAGGAAGGACAAAGATGCCTTCCTGACAAAACCGCCGTTCACATAAAGCGCATGTGTCTCCGCGGAGAAACTTATGAACCGATACGGTCCATAGCAGGGTTTCCAGGCCGAAGGCCTGTAAGTCGATGTCCTCGTAAGTCGGGGACCACCTGTACAATCCCGCCGCCTTCAGATAAAAGTGACCAATGCAATCCCGCCTTGACCGTGGAATAGGTGATATTTAGTATTTTTATTCTTACAGAATTTGTGTTCTCTCCATATCAGTTTGTTCATTCATTCATTCAACCTTTATTTATACAGGCTGGACTCGTTGAGCCACGGGGACTCATTTACAAGAGGGACCTGTCTCACTCACACCTAGGGTCAATTTAGAGTTAACAATCAGCCTAACATGCATGTTTTTGGACTGTGGGAGGAAACCGGAGCACCCGGAGAAAACCCACGCATGCACGGAGAGAACATGCAAACTCCACCCAGAAAGGCCCCCGGACCAGGATTTGAACCGGGGACCTGCTCGCTTAGAGGCAGTCAAAGTCAACTTTATTGTCAGAACTGCAATATGTACAGGACATACACAGGACCGAAATTGCGTTTCTCTCAGTCCCTCGGTGCAACAGTAACCATCTAAACACTAAACACTAAAACATTTAATAAACATAAGCATAAAATAGTAAAAAAGTGTAACACTGTCCTGAGTTTTTTCATAATACAGGTAGTCCCCGAATTACGAGCGCTCTGATCTACGAGGTTCCAGACTTACGAGCTGGCGAATTTTTGGAAAAAACGCAAAAAATACTGAGTTTTCATGTGTTTTTTCACCACAGTTAGTTAGATAAACATATGGACACACGTTTCCGATCATTTTTATGCACTCATAAGCAGTTTTTTGATGAAAATAGAGTGTTTGTAGTCGCGCTAGCGAAACCGTTCCAATTTACGAGCGAAATTTCGGACTTACGAGAGACATGGCAACCGTTCCAAATTACGAGATTTCCGGTTTACGAGCGCCTCGTTGTAACGGATCTCGCTCGTAAATCGGGGACTACCTGTAGTATAAAAGTATGAAAATTTACACCAACACTGAAACACCAAACACCCCTAAAACACCAAACACCCAATGAACATAAGCATAAAATGAAATAATAAAAGTGTAATACTGTCCTGAGTTTTTGCATAGTAGTATAAAAAGTATAAAACGTATATCTATAAAATAAACTGAAGTTTCTAGCGTTGACATTTGCAAAGAGTCATCAACATCTCCAAAAGTTTGGTCTGTGTTGTAAAAAGCTGCACTTTGAACCTGCAGAAGGAATGTTGTTGTTGGAATATGGGGAGATGTTTTGTTTTGGCTACTGGGGGGATGTTTTGAGCACACAAAAGACTTCAGCCCCAGGGGGTCACACAAACCTAATTGAATGCAAATCCCTCAATCTGTCATTTTACAGTCTCTGGTAAGTGTAGTACTCATCTGAATATTCTGGTATTCCTAGTGTTAAATGAAGGTGTTTACAACTCCCTATCATTATTTGCTGCCAAAACGACCGGTTTCTCCCCATACCTGCTCCTGATGTTCTCCAAACAGAGTGCGCTACAAGGACCCATGCGCACGGCAACAATCTCAAAGTCTAGGGGGTTTGTCTCTGGCCAGCATCCTCTGTCCATTGGAGCCATCAGGGTCAGATTGGCGGAGGTTTCCAGACACCGCACAGATCAACAAGAAAGTGAGTGTGAAAAAGTGTTCCCTTTTCAGTCAGTCACTTAATGCAACACTATTGCTATGGGAAATTGCACCCCCGCGTGATTACCTGAAGGAATACAATCATGCCTTAATGGCAGGGGGCGTCAGCATCACCCCAGAGACCCTACCCTCTGGTTACTTAACCCTCCTGTTGTCTTCGGGTCAAAATGACCCGCCACTGTGTTAAAAAAAAAAAAAAATTACTAAATGTTATTTTTTATTTGAAATTTTAAGACTTTGCCTAGATTGGCCCAAACAATTGAAAAAGTTAAATGTTGCTTTTATTCACATTTCCATGTAAGCTGTACAAAAAAATGTACAAAGGTAGTCTTCGGGTCAAAATGACCCGTGAGATAAATAGAGTTGAAATCAGGGTCACAGAGTTATTTACAAACAACAAAATGTTACAAAGTTTTAGTTGTGTCTCAGATCAATCAGTAACAGAAGTAAACAAGGCAAAATCAGGTGGTGTTCTCGCAGACTTCAGAAGACCATCTGTTATTAGTCTCAGATCAATCAGAAGCAGAAGTAAACAAGGCAAATCAGGTGGTGTTCTCGCAGACTTCAGAAGACCATCTGTTATTAGTCTCAGATCAATCAGAAGCAGAAGTAAACAAGGCAAATCAGGTGGTGTTCTCGCAGACTTCAGAAGACCAGCTGTTATTTCTTGAGGTTATAAAGGTGCTACATAACAGGACCCCGAATTGTGTCTGTGCTGAAGCCATGAGTGTACGTTATAACGTTGAAGAGGCTTTAGAGCTGATTTTCTCACATGCCCAGTAAGACAACTCTGATTCAGAAGAGGAAGTGGAGGATGTATCCGAAGAAGAAGATGGAGAGGAATACAACCCAGAGCATGATCAATCATCCTCAGTTGAAGAAGAAAACCCTGAAGCTGAAAGTGAGACTTTCCTTTCAAAAAATGGCAAAATGACATGGTCCTCAGCGGCATATGACCAACACGGCAGGCATGCAGAACAAAACATTGTAAAAATGACCCCAGGACCCACAAGGTATGCCGTTTCTCATGCCTAGGATATTGTTTCTACATTCTACCTGTTTATCACACCAGCAATAGAAAAAATAATCCTTGAAATGACAAATTTGGAGGGTTTTCGCAAATATGGAGACAGCTGGAAAAAGATGGATGAGATTGACCTCCAGGCCCACTTAGGACTGCTAATATTTGCAGGTGTATACAGGTCCTGCGGTGAGGCTGCAGCTAGTCTATGGGATGCAGAGAGTGGAAGGGCAATTTTCCGAGCCACAATGCCACTCAAACTCTTTCACACCTACTCAAGACTGATACGATTTGATGACGGTGAGTCAAGACCAGCAAGACGTGTGACAGACAAACTTGCAGCCATAAGTGAGGTATGGGACAAGTGGGTGAAGCGGTTGCCCTACCTCTACAATCCAGGGCCTGACGTAACAGTGGATGAGCAACTTGAGGATCTATCTACCATAGCCATTTCCCCAGCTAGGGCAAGTAAGAGGAAGAGATGTCAGTTCTGCCCTCAAAAGAAAGACTGTAAAACACATACTGTGTGCTGTAGGTGTATGAAATATATCTGCAAAGGCTGTGCACTTGCATACTGCCCTACATGTGCTAATTAGTCGAATGGGTTATGTTATTTTTTATATTTTTGTTGTATTATACATTCTCTTAAATTGTTCACTGGAGAAAAGTAAAAGAAACTGAGTCATTGGGATGAATAAAAAATGCATTCAAAACTTTTTTGCAAATTGTTTTCTTCTCTTAAGCTATAGAAATTCAGGTGAAGAGGTGAAAACTCAAGTATTCACACATTTTGTGGTGAATGACAATATGCAAGATAAAATTTGGTGTTTAAAATTCAATTAAGCTGCTTATTTTTGCAGATTTAGTGAAGATGGGTCATTTTGACCCGGAGGACAATGGGTGTATACAGAAAATGAAGACAACAGGAGGGTTAAGAAGATGCGGACGCCCATCCTACTTTCTCTTTTTGCCCTTCACCTCGCTTAAACCTGAACTTCTCTTCTCTTCGTGGGATTTCTCTGTTGTTCATCGCTCGACCAGAGGTGAGCTCGCTCCCTACTCTGAGCGTACAGAGAATTTGCCTGCGTACTGCTAGGCTGGCGAAAGCTAGTCCGGCACATTTTTCCTTAACCCTGAAGTTTTTCTTCTCTTCTCTCCGCAGACTGCTTCGCTCGATGGTGCTGACTACGTCACATCGCTACCCTGCTAAGTCGTAGCAGGCTAGCCAGCGAAAGCGATGCGACGGAGGAGACGTCTCGAAAAAGAATTTTGGAAAGACTTGCTTATTTTCTCTCGGACATGGCTCCAGAGAAAGGAAAGTGAAAGCCGAGATTTCCGAAAAAGGCTAGCAGGACGGCGAGCCCAACCTCGCGCGCCTGCTCCAGCGGCTATGGTTTTTCCCTCTCTGCGACAGACACCCACGAGGCCTGTCCTGTCTGCCTAGGAATGCTGCACGCGAAAATGGCGCTGGACGCGCCCGACTCCTGCCCACACTGCTGCCAGATGCTGGAGGTGGTGAGGAGGCACCGGGTGGACTTTGTGGCCAAAGCCATGGGTGGAGCTGAGGCGCCAACAGACCCGGACCTCACTGAGACTCTCACTCCAACGCCGGAGCTCGAGAGCATGGTTTTGGAGGACAGTACTCGAGTCGAATGGGGCGACAGCCCAGATGTGGCGGCTTCTATCAGGGACTTGACAGCCGACTTTGATACAGCAAACCCCCTACTTACGACTCCATCGACCTACGAACAACGGGACCTACGAACGTATCATATTTAATAAAAATATGAAATTACTGTATTAAAAAAAATATTTTTTTTTTGTGTGTTTAAATGTTCTTAATTTCATGTGTATGTAACAGGGGGCACCACAAGGTGGCATAATTTCCCTGTGCTGTAAGCCTCTAGAAATGGGAAGTTGTCAGTATTGATGACAGGGTGCAATTTCCTGAGAGTGGCCAGGTGTGTTGTGTTCACACATGCTGTGGTGCAGGCGCTTGGGGTAGGTTTGAAGGCTTGTTTTTAAACATATTGGGTGTTGTTTATAAACGGGTGGGTTTTATTCTGATGTGTGATGTGTTTACAACAGGACCACACAGTTTTAAAGAAGCAGATTGAAGCAGGACTACCTGGGTGTGGGGTTCGACGCCACAGGTAGGCTTGCAGGTTTCTGGGTTTTAAATTGTATTATATGGTTTTGTTTATTCTTTATTTTTGTCTGGTAGGGCCACACTTTTCTGTGCCATTTGGGATTTGCTGTGACTGGGTGTGGGCTTATCAGACGCCGCAGGTGTGCATTGATTTTTAAATTGTTTTAAGTGTGACTCTATTAAAGTTTTGTATTTAATAAATTTGTCTTGTTTTTTACAGTTCATCACTGTCACCTGCTGTCCTTAAAGTTTTTGTCTTTTGTTGGTCTGCCTTGTTTTTTGAATTGTATTTTGTTTTTTGTCTCTGTAGTATATGTGAGGGCAACTGACTGTTTTAAACATCTTGGGTCACTTCCTAAATATTATGTATTGTTAATTTTAAATCAAACCCTTTGTCTGTTAAAATAAATATTATCATTATTGTAAATCACATTTATTCTCAGTGTTTAATTATTCCTTTTTCTTGGCTCATAACATTTGGCGTTGCTGGAAGGATGCATTCCCTTTACCTAGGATTGATGAATCTCTGGATGCGTTGGCTGGAGCACAGTGGTTTACAACACTAGATTTGGCTAGTGGGTACAGTCAGGTTGAGATGGCTGACAAGGACAAGGAAAAAACTGTTTTTTGCACACCATTTGGACTATTTGAGTTTAATCGCATGCCTTTTGGCTTGTGTAATGCACCCAGTACTTTTCAGCGTCTGATGGAGCGTCTGTTTGGAGACTGCCGCTACCAGTCACTGCTTTTGTATTTAGATGATGTTATTATCTTCTCTTCAACTGTCGAACAGCATTTGCAACGGTTAAATCAGGTATTCTCCAGATTGGAAAGCCAGGGGTTAAAGGTCAAACTATCAAAATGTCATTTTTTCCAGAAGAGAGTTAAGTATTTGGGTCATGTGGTATCAGAGGAGGGGGTCTCTACAGACCCAGATAAGGTAGCAGCAGTACGAGACTGGAAGCGACCCGCTACTCTGGCAGAGCTTCGCTCATTTTTAGGGTTTGCCAGTTATTATAGGAGGTTTATGGGTGGTTTTTCAAAGGTGGCTGCCCCGTTAAATCGTCTTGTTGCTAGACTGCTTCCTCCTAGGAAAAGGGGTAAAACCCCTAAGAAGCCTTTGGGTGACTTCTGGGATGAAGAGTGTGAGCAGAGTTTTCAGAAGCTCAAAGCTACATTGATAACAACTCCTGTTCTTGCCTATGCAGACTTCCAGAAGCCTTTTGTCTTGGAAGTAGATGCCAGTCATGGAGGGTTAGGAGCAGTACTCTCTCAAGAGCATGGGGGTAAGTTGCGTCCTGTAGCATTCGCAAGTCGCAGTCTGAAGCCCACTGAGCGTAACATGAGTAACTACAGCTCTATGAAGTTAGAATTAGTAGCTCTTAAGTGGGCGGTTACAGAAAAATTTAGAGAGTATTTGCTGGGTAACAAGTGTACAGTCTTTACAGATAATAATCCATTGAGTCATTTGGCTACAGCAAAATTTGGGGCAACAGAGCAGAGATGGGTCTCCGAATTGGCAGCTTTTGATTTGACTTTGAAATACCGCCCAGGCTCGCAAAATGCTAATGCAGATGCACTGTCCCGTCAACATGTCATGCACAGAGAAGTAGGGGCTGGCTTAGGTCTAGATGAGGGGTTTGCTGGAGTACAGGAAGAGATCTGTGCATTACCGGGTCTGTCAACCACTGACCTTAGTACATTGCAACATCAGGATCCTGTTGTTGGTTCCTTTAGGCGATTTTGGGTAAGGGGTAGGAAGCCTGATGCTAAGGAGAGAGATGGGCTTGATAAAGCCACTAGAGAGTTAGTTCGGCAGTGGGGTCGACTTAGGGAAAGAGAATCTGTCCTTTATCGTTGTGCTTACACTTCTGACGGACAGACTGAGGTTGAACAATCTGTGTTACCACATTGTTTGCAGGAGGGTGTTCTTCGCTCACTTCATGATGATCATGGCCACCAGGGAGTAGAGAGGACTTTACAGTTGATTCGCTCGCGGTACTATTGGCCCAATATGTACTCAGATGTAGAGAGGTGGTGTAAAAACTGTGAAAGGTGTGTGGTATCGAAGGCCATGTTGCCAAAGGTTAAAACCTACATTGGTGCGATCAAAGCTTCTAGACCTCATGAGATTTTGGCAATAGACTTCACGGTTTTAGAACCTTCTACAGATGGTAGAGAAAATGTTCTTGTAATGACTGATGTATTTTCCAAGTATACACAGGCTGTTCCCACGAAAGATCAGCGTGCGAGTACTGTTGCAGAGGCACTAGTGAAACATTGGTTTCAGCTGTTTGGGCCCCCAAGCCGGATTCATTCTGATCAAGGGCGAAATTTTGAGAGTAATTTGGTCTATCAGCTCTGTAAGTTGTATAAAATCGAGAAAAGCCGCACTACCCCTTATCATCCTCAGGGGAATGGGCAGTGTGAGCGTTTTAATCGCACCTTACATGATTTACTTCGAACACTTCCACCAGAACAGAAACGTAGGTGGCCTCGCCATATTTCTCAAGTTACCTTTGCATATAATACAACTGTCCATCAATCCACTGGAATGACACCCTACTTCTTGATGTTTGGTAGGGAGCCACAGTTGCCTGTGGATTTCCTGGTGGGACGGAGTCACCCATGTCAACAGTCCAGCTGCGATCGTGCCACATATTGATCTGTGAGGATCTGTCAATGACCTTGGTATCGGGATCAAATCTACAGTTACTATGATACATTTTTAAATGAAACACATATGCTCATTTTAGGGCTTGCCAGTGCAGGCCACATGATTCTTAGTTTATACTGTACTTATGTGGGTCTGACTAATTACTTTTTCTGGTTCCTGTAACTCTGTGATGAAACAGTTGTAATTATCCCAGCTTCTAACACTGAAACAAGTTAACTTTTATATTTTTGTTTTTGCAGGTTAGATTTGTGTCTCCACAAACATTCATGCAATGTTTTGTGGAGGTGAAGAGAGGATAGCAGTTGTCCTTGATGGGATGCATGTTGGGAGTCTGATGTACCACAAGGGAAATGGTTAAAACATTCTTAGAAAATTATTTATTTAAAAACTTGTTTCACATTTAGCTTTATGCTTTCAAAACTTCGATTTGTTTATATATACATGTCTGAAACCATTACTCAGACTATGTTTTAGTAAATTATAAATTAGACAAACAATCAGACAAACTGTTTCAAACGGAGGGATTTTGGAAACTGTTCCTAGAAATAACTAATAATAAGAAAGAATAAAACACTAATAACAATAATGATAACTCATAAAAGGGAAACAGCTCATACATTGATTAGATCATCAGTTATACAAAATAACTTCTTAGATTTTTATATTCAAAACAAACAACAAAACGCCAATCATAGCCATTTAAAGGATAACCACATTGAATGAAAATTGACACGTTGTACTGTAGGATAAATCAGAAGCCTACAAACCACATTGCTTTTGTACATATCGTTTAATAAACATGTATTTATTTTTCTCCTGTTTGAAATGTATGTTTAACAGATCCAAAAAATGGGGGACGGGTTCTGGTTTGTTTTTGATATTACGTTCTTGTATGTTCATGTACAATCTGAATCTCACCTTGTCCTACTTTTGAGAGAATAAAATCCCAGCACGTGCCGACCAATTTGGACTTGCTTCAGACACGGTTGAGCCTGGCTCCAAGCAAGTTTGAAGTGATATCCCCTTTGCAAAGTGTAACTATTTTATAATAATTTCTTGTTTCTTTGTGTGGTTCTTGTTCTATGTGAAGGTGTTTAAATGAAGGTGTTTACAAATCCCTGTCAAGCTCACTATACAAATATGTATTTGTGGTGAGGGGAGTACTCAAATTCTGGAAATATGTGGATAGATTTGGATGAGTTCCCACACAAGCACCTTGATAACAGTTTATCTGTTTTAACTGTGCTATATAAATAAATTTGACTTGACTTGACATGCAGGGGCATAGATCAGCCCTAACTTGTGCTTGATTTATGACTGTCCACTGTAACATGTATACAGAAATATGAATTTAATACCATCATGACACTTACATAAAAAGATAGGTATTTTGTATACAGGTAGTCCTTGACTTACGACAGAGTTCCGTTCCTACGCTCTATCGTAACCCGAATTTCCACCTAAGTCGGAACATATGTACAAACTGCACCTTATACGTACAATATACTGTATTTTACCAAGCACTTAGCCTATCCTAACACAGTACCCTACAAAATTATCAAAAACACATACATTTGGAGCCAAAATGAAGGGAAAAAAGAGTCAATAACCTACTGGGAGCTGGTGAAGCCATTTCCTCCATCTGTTAGCATGTTAGCTCAGTGCTCCTCCAACATCTGAGGCTGCCTGTACTTCACGCGGTCCAGAGTGTTTCCAGTAAGGCCTGTTAGCATGTTAGCTCGGTGCTCCTCCAACATCTGAGCTGCCTGTACTTTGCGCAGTCCAGAGTGTTTCCAGTAAGGCCTGTTAGCATGTTAGCTCGGTGCTCCTCCAACATCTGAGCTGCCTGTACTTCGCGCGGTCCAGAGTGTTTCCAGTAAGGCCTGTTAGCATGTTAGCTCGGTGCTCCTCCAACATCTAAGCTGCCTGTACTTCGCGCGGTCCAGAGTGTTTCCAGTAAGGCCTGTTAACATGGTAGCTCTGTGCTCCTCCAACCTCTGAGCTACCTGTACTTTGCGTGGTCCAGAGTGTTTACATTTCTGCTGTCAAGCTACTGCTTCTTCCGTCAAAACCGGAAGGAACTCGGCTTTTCAAAATAAAAATTTTCAAGATGTTTTATTTATTATTGTTTTTTTTATGGAGATGCGTGTCGTAACCCCAAAACCTCGTAACGCGAGGCCGTCGTAAGTCGAGGACTATCTGTATTTTAGAATGAGGACAAAAGCTTAGAGAAAAGGCACAAAAATCAGTCATGAGTACAATAAGCACATCATGTATGGATGTTCTAGATTTAGACAGGCCAATGTTTAACTGCAGTTCTACGCAGATTGATGGTACAACTTAAAAAAATGTTACAATTAATAAACATCTACAGAAAATCACGTTACAAAAATTACATGCTCTTTTATAGCCTGGCCCTCGCCTTCCTGCACAGCTCCGCTCAATTCTCATTTCCCTTCACTGCACAGTCTGGGATTCCTCCCATAGACAACGATTTCTCCGGCCGATTTTTGACCGGACCAATCAGAGAACAGAAGGCGGAGTTTTGAACGACGTCGACTGACGTCGTCATTCAAAATGGCTGCCGCCACGAAGGAATTTTCAATAAAACAAGGTAAAAAACTATTATTTCTCTGCTGAGAAAAAATATATTTCATAGCTGACGTTATATCAGAAGTGTTCCTGAGCAATCAGAGAGCAGAAGGCGGAGTTTTGAACGATGTCGACTGACGTCGTCATTCAAAATGGCTGCCGCCACGAACGAATTTTCATCAAAACAAGGTAAAAAACTATTATTTCTCTGCTGAGAAAAAATATATTTCATAGCTGACGTTATATCAGAAGTGTTCCTGAGCAATCAGAGAGCAGAAGGCGGAGTTTTGAACGATGTCGACTGACGTCGTCATTCAAAATGGCTGCCGCCACGAACGAATTTTCATCAAAACAAGGTAAAAAACTATTATTTCTCTGCTGAGAAAAAATATATTTCATAGCTGACGTTATATCAGAAGTGTTCCTGAGCAATCAGAGAGCAGAAGGCGGAGTTTTGAACGATGTCGACTGACGTCGTCATTCAAAATGGCTGCCGCCACGAACGAATTTTCATCAAAACAAGGTAAAAAACTATTATTTCTCTGCTGAGAAAAAATATATTTCATAGCTGACGTTATATCAGAAGTGTTCCTGAGCTTAACAGTTCCTAAATCAATTCACGAAATGGTCAAATCTGCTGGATATTAAATAGTTTCGGTTTGATATTTTCCAAACAGCCTCGGGTGCGCTACGAAAATAAATGATAAAAAATCGAATTTTATCTCAAATGTTTCATCTAGGCCAACAGTCAGTAAATTAAAGACATATAATTACACACTGGTGGCAGAAAAAATATCCACCGAGTGGTTTCTGAGCAATTTATCTGATAGCCTGGACCTCGCCAGGCTAAACTAACAAAACTCTGCCTCCTGTTCTCTGATTGGTCCATTCAAAAATCTCCAGGAGAAATCGTTGTCTATGGCAGAGATGCCAGACCCTAGTACGAAGCGAAGTGAAGGACAGGGTCTGGTTACAACCAGGCTAGCTCTTTTATAAAAGAATGATTAAAAAGACATAAATGAATACTATATCGGACAAATTTCACCATCAAATTACCATACATAAAAATGCAACTACTGGTACTGTGTTTGCATTTAAGGCTTAAACTAATTAAATGTATACACTAAAACAATAGTCGAAACTTTGGTTCACATTTATTTATTTATCATTCACTTTTATAATAATAATAATAATAATTTTATTTAAAAGCGCCTTTCAGGACACCCAAGGACACTTAACAAACCAAGACAGTGTAATACAGATCAAACATTATCAGCGACAAATTGAAATATAAAATACATAAAGGTTATAAAATGCAAGATAATAAAAATACATTTAATAATAATAATAATAATGAATTCAATTTATAACGCACTTTTCATTAATGAAAATCTCAAAGTGCTACAAGGAGCAACAGAATTAAATGACAATAAAACAGACAATAAAACAAATAATAAAACATTTAAAATCAATAACAATATCAGCTAAGATCAAAAGTAGAATCATGAGGAGGTAGAGTATGCTTGGTCGAAAAGAAAGGTCTTCAAGTCGCTCTTAAAGTCAACCACAGACTGTGGGGCTCTTAGACAGTCAGGAAGAGAGTTCCACAGGCGGGGGGCAGCCACACTGAAAGCCCGGTCTCCCATGGTCCTTAATTTGGTTCTCGGAATGTGAAGGAGATTGCTGTTCTGTGACCGCAGCGAACGGGTGGATGAGTATGGAATGAGAATATCCTTCAGATAATCTGGTGAAGTTCCGTGTAAGCATTGATGTGTAATGAGAGCAGTTTTGTACTGAATTCTGTAGGCAACAGGAAGCCAATGAAGGTTATGGAGAATTGGCGTAATATGTTCAAATTTACGAACTCTCAACAAGATCCTTGCTGCACTGTTTTGAATATATTGAAGTTTCTGAAGGTTTTTGCCAGGGATTCCAATAAACAGGGAGTTGCAGTAGTCGAGCCTGGAGGAGACAAAAGCATGGACGAGCTTCTCAGCATCGGAAAAAGTTAGGGATGGGCGAAGTCTGGAGATGTTTCGAAGATGGAAGAAGCAAGTTTTAAACAGATGCTTAATGTGATTTTCAAATGTAAGATTGGAGTCCATTTTTATTCCAAGATTAGTAACAGAGGTGGAGAGGGGGATGTCTTGTCCAGAAAAGGAAAGTCTTGTTATAGGAGATGTTTGTACCTGGTGAGGGGTGCCAATCAGTATGGCCTCAGTCTTGGAGCAGTTTAATTGAAGAAAGTTCTGATTCATCCATGCCCTAATTGCCTCCAGGCAGGCAGAGAGGGCAGTGAGTGAAGATGGAGATGACAAGGTGGAAGATGAGGATGCTCCAGTCCTGATGTAAAGCTGTGTATCGTCGGCATAACAGTGAAAAGAAATGTTGAACTGATTAATAATTTGACCTAAAGGCAGCATGTAAAGGGAAAACAGCAGGGGCCCCAGAACCGACCCCTGAGGGACACCACAGGAGACACAAACTGTCTGGGACGTGGCGTTGCCAAGACTAACACATTCCAGCCTATTGGAGAGGAAAGATTTGAACCAGTCCAGGACTGTGTCGCAGAGACCGACCTCCACATGAAGACGGTGGAGGAGGATATTATGGTCCACAGTGTCGAAGGCTGCAGTGAGGTCAAGGAGGACAAGGATGGAGGGAGAGCCAGTGTCAGCAGCCAAGAGGACATCATTGGTAACCCTCAGCAATGCAGTCTCTGTACTGTGAGCTGCCCTAAATCCAGACTGGAACTTCTCATACAGGGAGTGTTGTTGTAGGTGGTCCTGCAGCTGAGCAGCAACAGCTTTTTCCAGCACTTTAGACAGAAAAGGGAGGTGTGAAATTGGGCGGTAATTAGAAAAAATGTCGGGATCCAAATTAGATTTTTTCAGAAGAGGCCTAATGATGGCGGTTTTTAGAGGCAGTGGAACATGACCAGATTGTAGAGACTGATTTATTATTTGAGTGATAAGTGGGCCTATTGCAGAATGATTGGTTTTTATGAGAGAAGAGGGGAAAGGATCCAGGGCGCAGGATGAAGGCTTCATTTTCTTGATGATGGCCTCCACCTCACTCTGAACAACTTCGTCAAAGCTGTTTAGGGTCCCAGAATGCAGACGGGTGGGTGGCACACTGAGAACGGGGAGGTTGTGGAGCTGAGATCTGATAGTGTCAACTTTGGTTTTAAAAGATGAAAGAAACAGGTCACATTTTTGAGCAGAGTCCTCAAGAGTTTGCTTAATGGGATTAAGCAGACGAGTGATTGTGGAGAAGAGCTGTTTAGAGTTTCCAGGGCAGGTGTTGATGATGTTAGAATAATATTTGGAGCGTGCTTCTTTAAGAGAATAGGCGTATGCTTTCTGATGTTCTTTATATGCCTGCTTATGCACAGACAGACCAGATGATTTTACACGTCTCTCAATAGCACGGCCAGTTGCCTTCATCTTGCGCAGCTCATCAGTGTACCAAGGAGCTGAGCGCGAGAAAGACACCAGTCTTGTCTTTAAGGGGGCGTGTAGGTCCAGGAGCTCCCGAAGAGATTGGTTGTAGTAATCCACAGAGTCATCTGCAGAAGGATGATTGACAGCGGTCAGGGTGTGAAGATCAGCAGACAGAACATCAAGGGAAATGTTTTTAGTAAAGTTAATGATAAGCTTGTCTGAAGAGATGTGTTTTCAGGGCAGTCTTGAACAGAGAAAGGGAGGTGGTGTTTCGAAGGTCTGGCGGTAGAGCGTTCCAGAGGTGAGGGGCAGAGCAGGTGAAGGCCCTGCTCCCCATGGTGGAGAGGCGGGCAGAGGGTACATGGAGATGTAGCGAAGAGGAGGATCTGAGAGAGCGTGATGGGATGGAGATTTGTAGGAGGTCAGATAGATAAGGAGGGGCAAGGTTGTGGATAGCTTTGAACGTGAGGAGTAGAATTTTGAAGATGATGCGTGATTTAACCGGGAGCCAGTGGAGCTGCTGCAGGACAGGAGTGATGTGGTTATAGTAGGAGGTTTGAGTGATGACACGGGCAGCTGAGTTCTGGACCATCTGTAACTTGTGGAGAGATTTGTTGGGGAGGCCGTAGAGAAGGGAGTTGCAGTAATCGATACGGGAAGTCACAAGACTGTGCACCAGGATGGCTGTGGAGCGGGGTGTGAGAGAAGGACGGAGACGGTTAATATTACGGAGGTGGAAATAGGCAGACCGAGTAATATTGTTGATGTGTGAAGTGAAGGAGAGAGTGGTGTCGAGGATGACACCGAGGCTCTTGACCTGAGGGGAGGGGGATAGCAGAGAGTTGTTAAGGGGGACGAGAAGATGTTCTGATTTTGAAATAGAGTTTTTGGTACCAACAAGAATGATTTCTGTTTTGTTGCTGTTTAGTTGAAGGAAATTGTTAGAAAACCAGTGATTTAGCTCATTGAGACAGTCGGTGAGGATGGAGGGTGGGTGGGTGGAGTTAGGTTTTGATGACAAGTAGAGCTGCGTGTCATCAGCATAGCAGTGGAAATGGACGCCGTATTTGCGGAAGATGTGACCTAGAGGAAGGAGGTAAATGATGAAGAGGAGGGGTCCGAGGACAGAGCCTTGGGGGACACCCGTGAAGACAGGGGAAGACTGGGAATGGAAGGATTTAAGCTGAATGATGTCTGTTAAACAAACAAACAAACAAACAAAAATACCCTCCATCGTTTCACTTTTATGCAAACACAAAGGAGTCAAAAGCACAAACTAAAAATCATTGCCTTTGTTGAGATTTAAATCAAACTGAATCTCTGAAAGTGACTAGTCTCAAACATGGTCTCAGGAAATTTAAACCTTAAAAAACTGACGCAATTACAGGAAACAGCTGCTGTGTTTCTGCATGCTGCCTTTAGTTGTATTTACTCAGAGCCCGTCTCTGCCAGCTAAACTGCAATCCAGGACAAAGTAAATGATATGAGATTAAACATCAACTGGTAAATGGAGCGAAAATACAAACACAGCGATCTGCTCGTTTGTCCAGAGAAAACTCTGAGCTGTCAGCGGAAAATGCAGTGACCCATACACCCGTCCATTAAAGACAATCACCCCCAGACCTCATGCCGTTTGTATGATTTTTTTTTTTAAAGATAGACAGATCTGGCTGTGAAAAACAGAACATACAATAATCCTATTTTATTTGCATGCATTGCATCATGAATTGGCTCAGAGGCTGCAGAGTTACAAGTATGATCAGATCATAATGGCACTCCTGTACTTTTTTAATTAGAGCAATGACAACACATCTATCTCATTAATACCAAACCCCTTAACAGAAAACCCTCTGGATTGGATTTCAAACCTCAAATTCCCTGTTGAGCGTCACGAGTCGCATAAACAAGAGTCTCAGAGCGAGGGATGAGGAAAGAAAGACCGGAAGAGATTTGAGAAAGACATCAGAGTTTGTCTAGGAAATGCAGCCAAGCCAAAAGGATGTCAGGGCAGAGGTAGCTGTTTCCATGGTGACCCAAATGTGCTGTCGGTGAAGTGACGACATTCAGGAGCATTGCGCTGCAGCCACGCTGACATGAGCAACGCGTGCCAGTGCCTGGCTGACAGCACAGAGCATATGCCCATGTCTATTCATAGCACTTGTGTGACGCCCTGGAGGGAATCAGAGAGCACAGACAGAGGCGCTAGAGAGGCCAGGTACCCAACTGGCCCAGGTCTGGTTGGCACCCCTTGATGAAGGAAGATAGCTTCATGGAGAGATTAAGGGATTAACTCTTGGCAGAAAGGATATTATTGTCTTTTTGATTGTTGAGTAGACTGAGAAAGTTTGTTAACAACATTACAGACATTATAAACAATCCATATCATATTTGTTGTGGATAGCTCTTTGACTGACTTCAGTTTGAAGAAATAGAGTTTAATGATGAGCGAAAAGCTACTGAACAGGTTTAAGATCAAAGTAAAACACAAAAGTATTTGAAACATAAAATTAAGTTGGAATAAATTGAACGTCAACACGCATTATATCAATTCAGATTGAGGTAAAGTTGGTGAAAGGGCTTGAACCACCAACTGGTTTGTGAGCAGCTGTTTTAGCCCCACTGGTACTTCTATGGTACAGCTTTGTTTGAGGAAACAGACAGAATAAAAACAGAAGTGGTGAGGTAAAGAGAGTCAGCACCCAAAATTAGATGTTATTGAGGTCATTTGATGGCTTTTGTCATGGATCTTTGTGGCCACAATGTAAGTAGTTTGTGTGTGAAACTGATCGGAGCACATTCAGTTGTAAAAATAATAGACTCTTTGTGCAGGAGGTGTTTGAGTTGGGTGTACTGTATTTAGGTTCCTGTAAGTACAAGTAGTTCTCGAGTTACGACGGAGTTCCGTTCTTACGCTCCATTGTTTCTCGAATTTCGACGTAACTCGAAACATACGTCCAAACTGCACCTTATACGTACAGTAGGCCCACTGTATTTGACCAAGCACTTAGCTTATCCTAACACAGTAGTACCCTACATAATTATCAAAAAACACGTACATTTCAGAGCCATAATGAAGGAAAAAGAGTTAATTTCCTACTCTGGACTGCTGGTGAAGCCATTTCCTCCGTCCCTCCTCCGGATTCTCCATTCGTTTACGTTGTAAAACCGCCGTCCATAAAACAGCTACTTTTTCACAGCTGCTGCCTGTCCAGCTTGCTCTAACAAGTTTTGTTTAGTTTTTTTGAATGTCCAGAGGACCAGACTTAGCTTTTTTAGAGAGTACAGGGCAATCTGTAGCCTCCGCAGCTACCGCAGCTAAACCGGAAACTGCCGGAAATGGCTTCAAAATAAAAAAAATGCAAAACATATATATATATATCCACCTTATTCCTGAGGGTGTCACTGTAGAAGCGATTATGTGTCTTACTTCCGTTTGACCCCGGAAGTAGAATTTCTGCACCGTCTCCTTCGTTGTTTACTTGCTAATCTGTACGCGTTGTTGAAGTTCTGTTTTCTGTTATTTCGAGCTAATATTGTCACGAAGATGTCCTTGTGGAGCTCGGGTACCTGTTGCGCTGTTCGTGGCTGTACGAATAATCAGACGAAGCTGAATTTGTGGCTGCAACTAGTGTGTGTTGAACATGCTCCGAAAACAAAAACCTGCATCCTTCTTTGTGGCTGGGCTACGAGAAACCACCTGAAAAAAGACTCCGTATCCTCCAGAGGATCGAGAACACCAGGTATGATTTAAGAGACAGCTTTTAGTGTTATGATTTTATGTAGTCAGTGATTAAATGATACTAATATTTTCGTTCATAACTGGCAAATAAACACACGCACCTATATATGTATGCTGTGTGTGCGTTTATTTATACATATATATATATATATATATATATATATATATATATATATATTATATATATATATATATATATATATATATATATATATATAATATAGGTGTGTGTGT
>JBBPBX010032970.1:0-33550 GCA_038048925.1 Garcialebias charrua | reverse complement strand
TCACTCTGCTGGCAGTCTGCTAGTTTCTTTTGTGCTAAAAGCTGAGCTAACAACAACAAGTTAAAGCTGGATTTTGGATAAGAGTCGACAGATTTGACACCAAGCGGGACTCTTTTCATCTAACAAGCTGCACCAGTTGCTGACTGTGGACCAGAACCGAGTCGATGAGGATGAAGTCTGACTTTACTCCGTGATAAACAGCTGACTTACAGCAGGTAAATCAACGTTCTTAATATAATGTTTGCTTGTGTTTACTTTGATCACACAACAACGGAGTTTTTATTTATTTATTTCTGCCAGGTGCAGAAGCTGTCGACTCGTTCCAACAAACAGGCAGACGGTTCGGCGGTTCTGATGGGTCCAGATGAACACACAGCAAGAGTCCAGTTCATTAACGTAGTTACAGTTCGGTTCACGTGTTTTAATAGTGTGTTCAGTTTAATTCTCAGTGTTTGCATTGTAAAATTTGAGCTGCTGAATAAATAAATAAATAAATAAATAAAAAATAAACCTGGCGTCTTCATTTTCACAGCACGTTACGCACTGTTTAAAAAATGTAACGAGTCCAGATAGATACATGTACTGTACAGTTCAGATGAAATTTATACATCTCCAACGCCAACATAAATACTGTTTATTATTGTTAAACTGTTATATTGAGCAGCGTGACACGTGAAATGTCAGCCTGCCCCGCGCATGCGGGCTGCGCGCATGTGGTTGACACAAAAGATCAGCAGGAGATGTTTACATTATCAGCGGGGGTGCAGCAAAAAAGTTCCACTTTGGGAGCAGGGTCAGAAAACTATCGGTGTCATATGCCTCTTTTCCACCGCTCGGCTCGGCTCGGGTTGGATCGGCTCAGGTCGGCTCAGTTCGGGTCGGGTCACATCTATGTTCTGTTTCCACAGCTTTTTTGTACCCCTTCTGTGGGCGGGGTCCAGAATCCTACTCGTCTTACCACATGGTGGCAGTAGTGTTCCTCAAGCTATTTACTACAGTACTAGCCACCACTAGAAGAAGAACACAATAAAGACTTTGTATCACATATTATCAATTCTATCAAAAACCACAAAGCTGATATTTTTCAAAAAAATCTAGTGTGATCACAACATGTTCATATACGAAATGTATCCTGTTGGAGTTATTTGAAATAAAATTCAATGTTTTATAGACATAAATGTGTCAACCTACGTCCATTATTTTCTACTTTGTTTCACATATTATCAATTCTATCAAAAACCACAAAGCTGATATTTTTCAAAAAAATCTAGTGTGATCACAACATGTTCATATACGAAATGTATCCTGTTGGAGTTATTTGAAATAAAATTCAATGTTTTATAGACATAAATGTGTCAACCTACGTCCATTATTTTCTACTTTGTTTCACATATTATCAATTCTATCAAAAACCACAAAGCTGATATTTTTCAAAAAAATCTAGTGTGATCACAACATGTTCATATACGAAATGTATCCTGTTGGAGTTATTTGAAATAAAATTCAATGTTTTATAGACATAAATGTGTCAACCTACGTCCATTATTTTCTACTTTGTTTCACATATTATCAATTCTATCAAAAACCACAAAGCTGATATTTTTCAAAAAAATCTAGTGTGATCACAACATGTTCATATACGAAATGTATCCTGTTGGAGTTATTTGAAATAAAATTCAATGTTTTATAGACATAAATGTGTCAACCTACGTCCATTATTTTCTACTTTGTATCACATATTATCAATTCTATCAAAAACCACATAGCTGATATTTTTCAAAAAAATCTAGTGTGATCACAACATGTTCATATACGAAATGTATCCTGTTGGAGTTATTTGAAATAAAATTCGAATTTTTATAATTTATTTTCGTTGTGCAAACACAGGTTTTGGAAAAAGTCAAAGCGAAACTACTTTAAATGCAGCACATTTGACCATACGTGACAATATTAAAGCGTGGTTAAGCTCAGGAGCCCTCGTACTATTAAAGTCAGCTATGAAATATATTTTATATCTGTTCATTGAGCTACATTTAAAGACATAAAGCCGCCCGCGCGCCGCGTGTTGCTCGTGGCGAACCTATTTTTTTAAAATCCTGCAGTTTTGAGCAGTACGTGATTTTATTAAGGACACGTTCAGCTGAAGACCCATCTTTGCTATAAATTTAAAAAATAATAATTGTTTTTACCGTGTTTATCATGTAAAAGTCCTGCAGTGATCGCGTCCCTCGCTTCCGTAAAAACAGCTCTCGTCTCCTCCTTCCTACTTCCGGAGCGGGTGAGCTCGCTTCAGTACCCCTCTGAAACCAGCCCGATAATCTCAGGAAATCTCGCGCGGCTCCGCTCGGAATAGCCGGTGGGAAAGGATGAAAGGGGGTCTCTGCGACGCACATATGACGTAACATCCGACCCGAGCCGACCGGTGGAAAAGGGGCATTAGAGGGGGGCCAGCGGTGTCGTGTAGGCGATAAGCAAAGTCGCAAAGAGAAAGTAGCGGTTACACTCAAAATACGCGCCGTGTAAACTGGCCCCTAGTGTTGGGGCACAGATGTGAGCAGATGCAGGACCAGCGGGGGCCGCTAAGATGACAAAACATGTTTATTTACATTTCAAACCTACAAAGTTAAGCATAGTGATTAATCAAAGCTTCAGAGTGTGATTAATCTGATTAAAACAAGAAAGTTCATACTCAATAAACCAGGGATCAAATTTGATAATTCTCAATCAGGTCATCTGGACAGTTTCTTTTAGTAGAAACGTTTCACCCTCTGTCCAGAGGGCTTCCTCAGTCAGAGTCGTTCCAGAACACTGATCTTGTTTTGAATCATTTTGGCTGTGGCTGCCTGCCTGGGATGAGTCGACGAGGGACAGGACGGCCCCCAGAAACCATCTTGGCTCCAGCAAACTGGTTGGTCCACATAAGTTGTTTTCGGCTTGGTGGGGGAACATAGGTGTGCTGGAACGACTCTGACTGAGGAAGCCCTCTGGACTGAGGGTGAAACGTTTCTACTAAAAGAAACTGTCCAGATGACCTGATTGAGAATGATCAGTTATACCAATACATTATACTGTAATAAGAAACAAAATACTACGGTATACAAAACATTTTTATTTTTTTTATTCAT
Source organism: Garcialebias charrua (assembly GCA_038048925.1). Taxonomy (NCBI): domain Eukaryota; kingdom Metazoa; phylum Chordata; class Actinopteri; order Cyprinodontiformes; family Rivulidae; genus Garcialebias; species Garcialebias charrua. The sequence goes on along the minus strand of JBBPBX010032970.1, from coordinate 30,425 downwards.
TCATTTTATAATAAAATACAAAACAATTTACATATACCTGTACATGCATACAATAAGAAAAGAACAAACAAAATATAAAATGAAAGGCAGCAGAGGAAGAAAAATCTTATTATGGTATATCTGCCCCATATTCTCTAATAAACAATTCAAACAACCAATTTCTTTAAATACCAAAACAAAATGAACAACTCATTTAACTTCCTTTATCTCATACAATTAAATTTCATTTATACATATGTTTTTAACAATTTAACCTTAACCATTCTTTTAAATACAAACATTGATTGAGCTTCTTTAACATCAGTTTCCAAGTCATTCCATAACCCAACTCCCTGAATTATGGTAGACCTTCCCTTTAAACTAGGGATGCACCAGTGACGTGCGGTCAGGGGCGGCAAGTGAGGCCACGCCTCCCCTGTCATCATGGAAAGAAAAAAAAAATTAATTGAAAAAATTAATGTAATTATTGTCTTTATCTTTTGATTTGTATTATAAACTTATTTTACTAAAACCTAAACCAGTTTTAAGTTGATTTTTTATTCAAAATCGCCGATTTTTCTTAGGCGTTCAAATACTGAGTGAGATGAGACGTGCAGACCTGCGCAGAGAGGCACCGGCTGCTTCACTTCAGATTGCGCAATCACTCGGGTGACGTGCTGCAGGCAGCTGCAGTAGCGATTTGGGAAGGCAGGAAAATTCCTGCCTCTTATGTCGCTTATTAAAATGTCCAAATACTTTTGCTATATAAACTACATTTCTATAGTTTAGCTGGTGAATATAATGTCTCGTGTTTTTGTCTAAAACTGTATCTGTGCGCTGAACGATCTCATAAAACGGCTGTAAAGGTGTCAGGTTACATCCACACACACACACAGGCAGGCGAGCCTCATGTCATGGAGGCGGGGCTACTGAGCTCAGGGTTCTGCTCCTTCAGCTTCGAGCTGCAGGAGGAAAAGTGACAGCGCAAACAGAGCAAAAAGAGTAACTTTTCACAATCTACAAATATCTAGAACATTAAACACTTAACTAAAAGTTTTAGTATTTTGTTAACAATTTAGTTTTGATCATTTTTAAACATAAGCACAGGGTTTACATTTTTAACATGATTTCCCAAAACATTCCACAGTTCAACTCCCTATATTGAAATAAATCATCCCTTCAAACTAGTTCTATTCCTTGGCTTTGCAAAAATTTCAGTTCCCTTTAGACTAGCAGCTTTCTCTCTTAACAAAATACATTTGAACATTTGAGGGTTCTATTACTAACAAAATATTATAGTCCACCATTAAACTTCAGTACTTTGAGTTGTTTAAATAATATATTATATGACATTAAGGCTTTCTTGTAATAATTCTCACAGCTCTTTTCTGTAAAATAAAAATAGATTTTGTTATAGTTTAATTTAATTTATAAGTAAAAGTAAGACTAAATTTTTTTTTCTCCAAATTAAATGTGCTTTTTTGTGTGCTACAGTTTGTGTAAAGATTGCTGATATGACATTTTAAACACAACCCTTTAACTGCTGCCAATCAAATGGTGAATAAACTACTCTGTAGGGTTCATGTATTATAAAAGAAGAAAATAATGCTATCCAAAGTATCCAAAGCGCTGAAGAAGCTATGGCAGACAGAAGCCAAAATGTGGAGAACATTTTGTGTCTGTTTTCTATTATACATATGGAAAAAAAACTGCACAGTGCCTCACCAGCCATGAACCTCACCGCACGTCACTGGGATGCACCGATACCAGATTTTTGAAAACCGAGTACAAGTACTTACATTAAAGTACTTGCCGATACCGAGTACCGATACAAGTACTAATTAATATTTTTTTTAAATCATTCTAATTAACTTAAACTGTTTATTTTCATTAGACCAGTGTTTTTCAACCTTTTTTGAGCCAAGGCACAGTGTTTTCATTGAAAAAATCACGAGGCACACCACCAACCAGAATTGTAAACAAAGATACTCTGTATCCGCCTATATTAAATATATAGTCATTCTTATCAAAGTGTCTTGAATAGGAATGAAATAAACACAAAAATGTATTTTTATCATATTTTATATTTCTTATTTCAAATTGCACTTAACATGTCTTTAAAAATACACCCGAACAGTACCACAACAATGTGGTCTTGTGACTGTTACATGCTCAAAGCAGCAAGGGGCGATATGTACCATTTAAGTTTACCGGTATATTTTTTTGGGTACTTCATTGTGTGTTTTATGAGTGTGGACAAAGTCAAACACTAAAGCTGTTTAGAAAACCACTTGATTTCTAAACTTAAAAATATTTAGATCACAGATCAAAAGTTTAAACTGAGAGAATGTATCATTTTAAGGGAAAAATATGTTGTTTCAAAATTTCATAGCGTCAACAAATCCCAAAAAAGTTGGGACAAATCCATTTTTCCCACCCCCTTACCGATAGCCTTGGCCCCCTCTCGGCCCCCCCCAGCAATAAAAGTCTAGCTCCGCCACTGGTCCAGAGCAGCGCAGCGCTTAACACGGCAGAGAGAGAAGCCATGCGCAGTTTGGAGAGCAGAGACAAACATTTCAGCCACGCAGGTGAGACAGGCAAACTGAGCCGTGCCTAAAAGTGTGTGTGTGTGTGTGCGCGCGTGTGGTGGTGGGGAGAGACAAAGCACGTGCAGAGCAGGAGCGGGACAGGGAAACATTTCAGCTGCGTTCAGGTTTTTTTTTCCCCTCCATGAGGAGGGTGAAACATGAGTCGTGTGCGTTTGTGTGTGTGGAGGTGGTGGTGGGGTGGGGGGTGTCAGCGTGAGTGTTCAGTACAGTGTTAGTATGAGGCTGAAAACTGGTATCGGGTCCTGTAGTATCGGCAGAGGCGGTCCTAGCCTATTTGGCGCCCCGGGCGAGCAACCCAAACGGCGCCCCCCCACCCACACCCCCATTGGGCGCAGGCAATTGGGTTGCTGCTAAATGGTGCCCCCTGCCTGCAGTGTGGTGCATGACAGGCAGTTTGTATGAGAAGGTCACTCCACCATCACTAGAACACTTTAAAAAAAAAAAAAATTCAAACAAGAAATACATAGTAAACTGTACAAATGAATAAGAAAGTTCATGCTCACTACTGTACAAATTAATCTTTTACCAAACCTTTTTGTACTATTTGTATGTACTTTGAACAACAAGAGATTAACACAACATAAAATGTAAAATAACAAGATATAATTACAGCATGTGGACTAAAAGCAAAAACACAAAACATAATTAGAATTGCTGTCACCTAAATGTTGATCATCCTTGCCTTCCTGGATGCAAAGTCATCAATAATCTCATCATGTGAAATCTGCTCAGCAACTGCACTGTTGATACTGATGACTGCCAGACCACTGAGGCGTTCCTGAGACATAGTTGACCTCAGATATGTTTTTATTATTTTCAACTTTGAAAAGCTTCTTTCTGCTCCAGCCACTGTGACAGGAATGGTAACTTGCAAGTTTCCAGTCTGTGAGTCCTGAATTTGTTAGGCTTGTATTCCTTTTTGTTTTTGAAAACAACTTGCAACAGAAGCAGAAAAGGCTGTTGTTTTTTTCAGAATACACCAACCAGCTTCTAAGCATCTTTTCACCACTAACTAACGTCTTCCAAAAATACTGGTGGTGGCAACTTCTACCATCATCCTCGTTCTTTGGAAAAACAAAGTCAGCTCTTACTTGACTTGGTCCTCTGCAAACTAACAGTGTGCACATTTTGTCAGTCAGAACTGAAGGCCAGCCAGCAGGATCAGCAGATAGGTGCTCATCCTCAGCAGGAGGACTTGGTGGGAGTTCAGCTCCAGACATTTCTATAATGGCAAAATGTAATTAAAAAAACTTGTCAAAATGTCCCTCCTCCCCTCTCCCCTCTCACACACAAACACCCACCTGAAGACTCCTGGGAGGATGTTGATGTAGATGGGTCTTTGTCCTCAGGATCCAACAACGTATGTGGAGACACATTTGTGGGTGAGGAGGAGGATGGTTCCTGTTCCTGAGGCTCCAAGTCCATTGCTGAAGATAGCTGTTCAGTTGAAGAAGTGGATGGCTCTTCATCCTGGCCTGTGGCAGTGGGTGCTCCCAAATATTTCAGAAGTGCCCCTGAATTTGCATCAGAATACCAAACATAACAACATACACCATCAATTATGTCATCATCAAACAGTCATAATTATGTCCCTCATGGTGGTTATTTTAGTAGACTATAAAACCTTTTGTTGCAGCCTTATGCAATAGAGTAATTATGGCAGGCTAACATAGTTTTTCTCAACTAATGTGATTAAGGCACTGTTAAACTGACATAGCAAATGACAAAAACCACTAAGCCCTTTTTTCTAAACCAAGTCTACAAATATTTCCAATTTATGAAATTCATAGGACAACTTATTGTTGGTGTGCACAGAAAGCTCAGGATTGACTGCGCGAGACAGTATAAATTTAAATAAGGAATCAAACAGTTTTTTTAATTAAAATAGAAAACATATTTAATAATGAGCTATAAGTCTGTGTTTGTTTAGGAGCATTAATCAAAGTACTTCATTATAAAAGTACAGATTTTTGTGTGTGACAGCCAGGGTTCTGTATCATAACACAGTCTCTGCCATTTCTAACTAAGCAAACCGTGCGAAAATCTACAAATCTTCCTCAGTCCATCACCCAGTACAAACTGGGACGTGAGAGGGATCCATCTTAAAGATTACAGTATTATTACTTTTCCATGTTGTAATATTTTCCTCTGTTAACAAAATATGTCGTCCTAAGCAGCTAACCAGTTAGCATCCGCAAGCTAGTGTTGCGGTTCAAAAGTTGAAGGAAGGCTCTGAAACGAATGTGCAAGTTTTATGCAGGTTTATTGTACATTATAAGAATAAACCTTACAGCAACTACAGACCTGACTCCAAGCACAGGCCAACACACACACATCTTCGAAGGCGGACCACTGTTTTATACCTCTAGATGACGTCATCGCCTCGTGGGACCAATCCTGGAACCGAACCGCCTTGGAACCGCCCTAGAACTTTTCTACTCTGTGAGTGATCCGCCTCTCAGCCAACAAGCTACCAGCTTTATATGTCAATAATCAAATGTTGGGTGTGTTGTATTGTGCAGGCGTGTAACTGAAAAACTCTTCCCTATTGAAAATAAAACCCGTAAATAAAGGTTCCATCTTAATATATTTTCACATTATATGGTGGAATTAAGTGAACATAAATCATAAAACATAATATGTGTGATTCAGGTGTAATACTGATATACATATATTTCAATTCCCCTTTTGACATGACAAACATCATGTCAACAAAACCCTATATGTACTATGTGCATATGCAATTAAGAACTGGATACACAATGGAAATCTCTAACATTCCCAACCCGCATTTATCCTACATCTAAGTTACAAGTTACCCACCCAGAGTATAAAACCCCTTATATAAAAATAAGCATCACTACTAATTGGTAACAAAAACTACGTAAGAAAATATACGGTAACTATCAGAGCTTATATGCTGGAAACACAAAACAAACAAACAAAACTAAGAAAATAAATGTAACAAAAACAAAGAAATCAACCAAAAACAAAGAATAAAATAAAATAAACAAAACAACAAATAAATGTAATAAGAAATAAACAAAACAAACAAAACAACAAATAAATGTAAAAAACAAACCCATAAAACAAATAAAAGTAAAAACAAAACAATAAAATGAAGCGGACTGTCCCTCCTATCAAATATCACGCCTCTACAGGGTATATGCAGGAATAATGAAGTTAAATTCAATACCTTTAAAAAGGCGTTCAAATAAAAAAAAAAAAACTGGACTATAAATTGACTTTATAAATTCAATACTTACTCAAAAATCCTCAAATTACTCAAAATTTGATTTATCAACACTTAACAACTTCAAAACATTGCATATACTCTGCTCCAGTGTGTGCCTTTCTGGTACGTGTTAACCTTAGCAAAGAATCTAAACTATGCTTTAGCCAAGTCAGGCCATCTCATCTTCATCGTCTTCATCTTCTTCCTCATAGACACCTGTAAGGGGAAAACCCTCTCCTGCCTGTACAGCCATCTGATAGGAAGGCAGCTTAAGCTAGATTCATACTCGACGCGTCGCGCAGCGCGCGAGGGTGTGCCCTCCAAAAGTGACGCAATTTCACAGTCCCCGCCCCTGCGCGTTGGCCCCGCAACAGGGATTAGCGCGTGCCGTGCACCTCTGAATTTTTGAAACTCCGCAAGCCTCTGCGCGCGCGGTGGGCGCTACGATTTGATTGACGGGTCCAAACCCGACAGTCTTCACCCTCTTCACGCCGGAGCCTGCAGCTGTTTGCACCGCTGTGGTCGTGGAGACGGGGTCGCGAGGCATGGAGGAATGTTTTGTGACACAAAATGTATAAATTCTCCTTCATTCCTGATCTGGAGTCGGACTTTTCTTTTGTTTTTTCGCCAAAAGTCACGTGAACGCTTTCTCCTCCGCTGACTCCATGCATTAAACCGCAAATAAAGACAACAGTTCAGCACGCAAGCGGAAAAGCTATTTGTTTTTGTTGTGTGATTTCAAACAGTTCTTCTTCTACGGTAGATTTCTTCTTCTACGCCTTTCTTGCAACATATGCACAGGTTTTAGAGGGTACTGCCACCTGCTGCTCTGTAAAAGAACAGCACTTTGCCATGCGCTGCCGTGCGTCAACCATAAACACAGAGGCGACACTATAAATCAATTTCGCCGCACGGCTGAGTGCACGCGCGGCGCGCGCGCTCCAGCCTGCGGACCAAAGCGAAAGTCTAACTCAGCCTTTAGGAAACCTATCATCCACTGCCCTACTGATGCACTTCAGGCAGAAATGCCTCACACAAGGAACGCAGCAGCATCCGCAACAAATTAACATAACCACAACTGCGAATATTGTAATCACAGCAGTGACGACAACAGCTCTCCATCTTCCAAAAGTAGAGATGAACCACTCACTTAGAGGGTTCTGAACTCCAGAGCTTTCAGCTAGCTCCTCAGACAGAGATTTCAAGACATCCAGAGCTCTTGTAAATGAACCATCTGGACTTGTGTTATTTGGGATGAAAGTACAACACTCTTGTCCAAACATGGAACAGACACCACCCCTCTCAGCCAATAAAAAATCCACAACTAATCTAGTTTGATATGCCATCAGAGATGTTGCTGCTAGCTGCTGATGTGCGCCCTCAAGTGCATCTCTTGTCAAATTATTCAGACTCTGAACATTAAAATGAATGTAATTAATCCTGGCTACGTTTTTATTCACTGTTATAGATGGAATTATGGACTCAAACCCAGCTGCAATGGGATCAACTAATTTGTATTCATCCGGGACCCCCTGCAAGACTCCGATTGCGTTAATATACGCTGGAGAATCTACATACAGATCAAAGTTACGCTTTCTCCTCTCAAACTCACCAAGCACATGTGTACTTCTGAAAGTTTCCAAATCCTGTCCTGTTAAATTCACCATCTTAATTGGAGAAATTTAAAGAAACGAGTGTACAGATTCCTGACCATCTTGGAAACAACGTATTTCTCAGAGTTCGTCCACCACAAAACCAGTAGACATCTGCACGTGCTACAGATAATCTCGTCATGTTTGTCCAAGCTGAAACATCCACATTCAACTTACACCAACTTGAATCAATATCGCCTACGGATGTACCTCCCTGAATCTTCCTAACCAAACAAGTGTGAGTTTCTCACTGGAGTGAAAACAGGTGGGATTGCATCTCTTGGGGCCATGGGAAAATATTTCTCCAAACCTTTGCAACTATCAGAGGGATTTTCCTTCATATGTAGTTCCAACATGCAGTGAAAACATGAATCATTTGAAAGAGGTGATGTCATCATTAATAACGCTGGCCTGGCTTTCGCACAAACAACGCAATCCTTATACTTCACTTGTTCTGCTGCATTTTCAACATACTCTATCCAGTAATTTTGCTGTGTGAAACCTGTCTCCAGAGCCAACTTTTCTTCATAAGTCACATCTGTCATATAAGACACCTCTTGGTCTGATTCAATCTGACTCTCCTCTCTCTGAACCACATTTATCCTGAACGGACTTGTTGGATCTCTACCAGAAACATGAACTCCCAGTATGTAAGTGTCACTATCCTGCCTCTGAGGATTCTTCAAAGTCAAAATCAAAGTATTACAGGTATTTTCTGCTAGACATCTGGTGGTTTTTGTATGATCCTGTATGATTGACAAGCGTTCCTGTAACGGATACTTCCCTCTTCTCGCTTTTTCTGGTCTGTAACCCCAATCAGCAGGCCCTGAATTACACAACACATTATTCCAGTCCCCGCAATTCATGTCATGCCCATAAGTCACACAAATATACTTCACTGCCCAAACAAACGACTCCTGCCTTGCACGACAATACATCACAGAGCAAAGGTCAAATTTAACTGATGCAGTCACCCCAACTGTGAAGTTAAACTGTAGGAAATTAACTATCATGGATCTCTTTGATCTGCTAATGTCAGAGTCTGGATGTACCTGAATCTGAACATCTGCAACCTCTGTTCCATCTTCCCCTTTTCTGAGCGAGAAGTTAGGGTCCTCATCACAAGATCTGTTGACATTGTCGTGAACAACTTCAGGGGAGCCTGTCTTAGCTTTCGATGCAACCCACAGAGTGAGCCCTGTAATCAAAATAATTCCCAGAGTGGTTACCAAACTCAACCTCACAGCTAGGAAATTCATTCTTCCTGTAACAATTATGTACAACATACAATGTCCCCTTTTTATGTGAAGTTATTTTAAGTCTGTTCTGACACTGCACTAAAACCATAGATATACGGAAGGATCTGTGTTCCGATATTCCCGGAAATGGCCCGCAATGATCCTTAAAAAATCCCAAAATCTGGATACTTATCTTCGGCAGATCCAAAATAAATGTGGCTGTTATTTGTCAAGAGCCTGCCAAAGATAAGTATCCGGATTTTGGGATCTTGGGATTTTTTAAGGATCATTGCGGTCCATTTCCGGGAATATCCGGAAATATAAGTATAAGTATATGTAAAGGATACGGAGATATACTACATCAGATCTTTCCGTATATCTATGGTTTTAGTGCAGTGTGATTTTCTCCTCAAGTTGTATCGGGGCCTCGGAACTGGTGGAGTTAAGCTTCCAGTTGAAGGTGGAGCTGCAGTGTCACTCTGTACAGATGGCTCACACAGCTCCTTAGGTGAACTCAGTTCTCCAGAAGTGCTCAGCTCTTCAGACGCGCTCAGCTCAGCCCAGTCCTTTCGTATCTGCTGTAGAATGCGAGAAGGGTCAGAGCTTTTAACACAGTGTGTCTTATGAATCCAGTTACTGAGTTTTTCTTTAGTTAACCAAATTTTAACACAGTGAGAAGTGACAGAAGCCACCTTATATGGGCCTTCCCATTTAGGCTGAGACCAGTTAAAACGGGCTACCTTTCTCAGAATCCAGTCACCTGTATCCACGTGGGCACCGTGTTGTTCTCCCTCTGCAGTCTGAATTAATTGTATCTGTTGAGAAATGTTCATTACAGTATTATTAAGCCTCTTCAAGTACTCTGATATATCATCATGCTGTAATTGTAACATAGTGCTTCCTGACGACAACGGATGAGTGAAAGGGCATGGCATTTTCCTTCCTGTAAGTATCTCATGTGGGCTTACATTCAGGGCAGTGTTTGGAGTTGACCTTAAGTTGAACAACACTATAGGTAGGGCGTCAGGCCATTTCAATTTTTTGTCAGCACAAACCTTTGCCAATCCTTCTTTAAGAGTACGGTTAGCACGTTCAACCAAACCCTGTGATGAAGGATGAAAAACAGCTCCAAACTTATGTCGAATGCCAAACATTTCTTCAACTTCCTTTAACTCTTTGTTTGCAAAATGGGTTCCATTATCTGATCTGATTACTGAAGGAACTCCAAATCTGGGGATCAACTCCTTTGTCAATCACTTAATTACCTCTTTTGCTTTCTCAGTTTTAGTTGGAAAAGCCTCCACCCACCTACTAAATTGATCCACGCAAACGAGTAAATATCTCTTCCCAGCCACTCTATTCTCAACACCCATGTCAGTAAAATCTATCACAACCTGTCATCAGCCAACTGGTTGAACCACTGTGGGAGGGTGCTATTTATAAGACTGAGCTGAATACAGCTTCTCAGACTGAGGAAGTCTTTCGGACGAAAGACGAAACGTTTCTACAGTTTTTTTTTTTTGCTTTGTTTTGTTTTGCTTTTTTGAATGTCCAGAGGACCAGACTTAGCTTTTTTAGACTATCACAATCTCTTTCCACGGTGCCTGAGGCATTGGAAAACCACCCAGTCCAGTTTTAAGTGCCACTTTTGAATTGTGGTGGGTACATATTTCACACGTCTGTACAAAATATTTTGCAATGGAAGAGGCATATGGGTTCCACCAGTTCTGAGAGATCAAGTCAATCAGTTTTGATGTACCACAGTGCCCCCTGCTGTGTGCTTCTTGACATAACAGGTTGAACAACCCAGCTGGAGCTACAATTTTTCCCTCATGATTCCTCCAGATTTGTCCACTATCCTTTTTAGCTCCACTGTCTAACCATGCCTGCTTCTCATGCGGAGCGGCTGCATTTTGTAACTCTCTGATATTCTCTAGAGTAAATTCCTTCTCAAAATAGTCTTCAGAACTCCTTTTCTCATGTCCCTGGACCATCTGTGTCCTTAAAATATAGCCTGCAATTCTTTTGGCAGCCTGATCGGCTTCATGATTCCCTAGAGCAATGAAATTGCTACTCTTCTGATGGGCCTTGCATTTAATTACTGCCACTTGTTTAGGCCGCTGCAATGCATAATACAATTCCAGTAACTGTTTAAAATGTCTGACTGGTTCTCCAGATGAGGTGACAAATCCCTTTCTTCTCCAGTGACAGAGATCAACATAGACTGTCTGAAAAACATACGCTGAGTCCGTGTAAATATTAACCTTTTTTTCCTTTTGCAACGTTACAAGCTTCTGTTATCGCTTTTAGCTTGGCTAATTGCGCAGAAGCTGGCTGGTTCATCACTTCTGCCTTGAGTTCAACAAAACCTGCATCTCTTCTTTCCACCACAGAGAACGCAGCGATCAACGCGCCCGATTCATTCCTATGACAATGTCCATCACAGAACAGTATCATGTCTGGCTGGTCCAAAGGATCTTTAGAAAGGTTTTCATGTAATTTCATTTCCTGTGCGGTGTCACTAATGCAGTTATGATCTTGTGTGGTGTCCATCTGCGCAGCCATATTTGTTCCCTGGCTTGTAAAATGTATATGTGAATTATGTAATAATCTTCTGAGGTTTTCTGTTCTTTGATTTGAAAATGTGAATGTTTGTGAGTCCAAAAACGATTTTACGTCATGAATTGTGTGAACAAAAACCTCATTCCCCATAGTTATGTGTGGTGTCTTTAAAATAGACTTTCCAATGGCGGCTACATGTCTCACACAGGTAGGGTGGCCAACTTCAATTTGATCTAATTTTGAGCTATAATACATCAAAATGTGCCTGTCAGAGCCAGCTTCCCCTCTTTGAAACAAGACGGCATTCACAAATCCGTCTTTTTCATCCACATCCAAATGAAATGGTAAGGAGTAATCTGGACACCGCAATGAGCAGGCATCAAACAACGCTTGTTTAATCTCCACAAATGCCCTGTCAGCTTCCTCCGTCCACTGCAGTGGGGACACAAAATTTTTATATCCCACAGCCGAAATGAGGTTTCTCAAAGGAGCCACCTTACGGCTGAAATCAGGAATAAAGTTTTTACTGTAATTGATCAACCCCAAAAATTTTAACATCATCCTAACATTTGCTGGTTTAGAATGATTTAAAATGGAGCTTTTCTGAGATGGCGTCAGTTGCAGGCCAGAGCCAGAGATGAGCCTACCCAAAAACTGAACTTTTGAACGACCCACTTGCAATTTGTGTTTTGACACTTTAAAACCACACTGAGCTAGATGTCGTAGCACAGCTGCAGAAGCCTGCATAATAGCTTCTGAAGTCGGAGCTGCTATCAGAATATCATCAACGTATTGGATTAAAACCACTCCTGGCGGCAAAGGCAAATCAGTAAGGACTTGCTTTAACACATGATTGAACAAAGAGGGTGAATCCACGTACCCCTGAGGTAACCTACTGTACGTGAATTGCTTCCCCTTAAAGGTAAATGCAAACAGATCCCTTGATCCAACGTCCAGAGGCACACAAAAGAACGCGTTCGCCAGGTCAATACAAGTAAAAAACTTGTGTTCTGGCTGAATAGCATTCATCATAACATAAGGATTCGGAGTTCCATAATTAGATGGAACAACAACCTTATTTATAGGCCTCAAATCATGGACTAAACGGTAATGCGATTTATCAGCTTTAGGTACCGGGTGTAGAGGTGTGTTCCAGCTTGAAACTGTAGGCTGCAACACACCAGCTTCCAGCAAACCCTTAATAGTTTGCTCTATACCGTCAATCTGCTCCTGTCGGAGTGGATATTGATGTTTATAGATTGGAATTGTGCCCGGCTTCAGAATGATCGAGACAGGTTTGACATTCAGCAGGCCCACATCTGTAGAACTCCTGGCCCGAAGTGTATCAGGCAAACTGGCTAACAGTTTGTCCGTATCAACATGGTCTGTGTTTTCTCCGCCATGTGATCTAGGCAGAGAATGTTTCTCAGGTAACAATGATGTGAATGATCTGTGTGTGATCCTGTAAGTATCAGTTTCTGGAGAATAGTGTAAGTGTGGATTTTTTGTAGGCACCCATTCCCTTACAGCAAGACAGCGTCTCATCACAGGACCTAAATTCCTCGCATCAGCACCAGACACAACCATCAATGACACATGCGGAGCTGATACATTGCCAAGCATATACAGGTAGTCCCCGATTTACGAGCGCTCTTACTTACGAGGTCCCGGACTTACGAGATTATCATAATTAATAAAAATATTTAAAAAAAAAAAAAAATATTTTTTTTTTTTTGTGTTTAAATGTTCTTAATTTCATGTGTACAGCACTTTGTTACAGCTGTGGTCGTTTTAAATGGCTTTATAAATAAAGTATAATTGTTATTTTTATGTTTTATTTCAATTTTTAGTGTACTCTGTACTGTATTAGCGATCGCTCCCAAATTCCCCCCGCCTGATATATAACGAGCAGACCTAAGCGGAGCTCCCACTGCTCTGCTGCCTGATGGGCGGGCAATGAGCAGACCTACCAAGCCGACATGCCGGGACCGGAGCTGGCGGACATGTTGGGTGGAAGCTGCTGGCTTTTTAGGACCGTGCGTGCGATCACAGGTTGCCTCATACAAATAAATGAGCTGGAAACTGTCTGTGAACTTTGTGGATGTGTCTGGTCTGGAGCAACAGCCGCGATCCTCCGCGATGGCTCTTAAAAAGCGCCTCGCGACAACATTAGCCCATCGGCTAAGCTAAGGCCTGGCTAAATGCTAAGCGGACCCCCACCAGAACCAAACCGAACCGGCGGCCGGGAGCTCGCCTCGATGTCCGCCTAGCAGCCTAAGATGTTGGATGGACATTCAGCTAACGTGGAGAAGCAGCTCCGACAGCCTTTTTTGGATGGATGGACTCGTTAGCACGGAGCTAATGAGTGCAGGCCTAATGGCGGTGGCTAACAACAAACAGCTCACGCGGTCAGCTTGTTTTGGATGAACGAACACCGCAGAGAAACGGCTTTCGGTAAGTTTATTAAAGTAAATGCCTTTTATGGCTTCAAATGTATGGACTTAACAAGCTAACAGTCCTTCCTCTAAACAGTTTGGACCACGTTAGAGCAGCAGAATGTATGGAGCCCCGACGTGCTCGGACGTGCAAACAGACGAGAAGTTTGATCAGCTCACAGTAAGACATTATATTTTTATTTATCTGTTTTGTACTGTACAGTACAGTATGCTGTTTCTGTGATGAAAATAACTAAAAGTACAGCTGCAGTTGGCACTAAGGCACTTTGGCGTCTTTTTTCCTATTTACGAGCGCTGTTCCGGTTTTACGAGATAGCACGTGCGTTGACGGACTTACGAGTTTTTCATCTTACGAGACACTCCAATGTACGGAACTCGCTCGTAAGTCGGGGACTACCTGTACAGTTGCAGTAATGGTGCGGGCAATTTCACGCCTGCCACCACTCCCTCTGGGGCCACATAGATGTCCATGATCTTAGCCACTGGAAATTCACCAGTCTCTTGACAATGTTCCAGCAGTCCTGTCCAGAGCACATCATAGTCCCCATCACCACAAAGGTCATAGTTCAGCGTGCAATGTGCCACATCAGGAAGCGTGTCATAAGATCTTATGACATTAATCCAGGCGTTCCAGCTCTGCAGTGTGTCGTACAAGAGCGTTGTTGTAAAGTCAGGGACTGCATCCCACCAAACTTCAGCTTGAAATTCGGCTGGACCAGACTCAGCAGAAATCCCTTCGACCTGGAGCATCTGATGAATAGATCTTTTCACTGTAGCACAGTACTGAACAGTTCCATCAGGAAAACTCAGCTGGACGTTGTCAGGACTCATCATCAAAGTCACGTTCTGATCACACAGAATGTCTCGTCCAATTAAGTTCACTGGACATGTGTCAGAAATCAGGAAGGAGTGTTCAAAGCGCAGATTATTCCAAACGCATGGGACGTAACAAGAGAGCGGCCACTCCTCTGGCTTGCCCGAGAATCCAACAACAGGTACGGTATTCTTTGATCGTGGGAGTGACGTGTTAACTGACGAATACCTGGCGCCTGTATCTATCATACACATGTGATTTCGGCCGTTTATGCTTAACGATACCAAAGGTTCTGGATACAAGGCACCACCTACTGCCGGACCTGGGCACCCCTATTGAATAGGATATTGGCCTGGGGCCTGATTACTGGCTCCCGGCATGGGGCCATGTGGAGTGTGATCAGGTGGTGGATATACGTCATGTGGATATCGAGCTGGCGTCACCTCCTGTCTCGATAAATCCTGTTTGGTCGGACATTGAAAATACCAGTGTCCCACCCCGTTACACCTGCGGCACCTGTCCGTGGGTTGAGGGTTGCCCCTCGGACGTTTGTTACGACCCCTGCGCCAGGATGTGGATGGGCCCAGAGGTCTCTGTTGATATGAATTATCAGATGATGTAGGAGGACCCTGAACCTGGGGCATCTGAATTGCATTCACCTTTGTGAAATTAAGTTTGTCACGTATGTCTTTTAATTGGGCCTTAGCTAATTGAGTTTCAAGGGATTTCAATTCCCTGTCATCAGACTCCCTCTTATCAAAAGATTGATCAATAAAATGAACAATGTGGGCTGCCCATAAATCATAATCCATCTTTGTCAGGCCAACAACAGACGCCAAGCTCTTCTTAACATCATCAGACAGAGAGCTCTCTACAGCTCCTCTGAACAACAGTTGAGTCGTAGGATCAATCGTTGGATCATTTCCAGTTCTATTTTCCCACAAGAGCTTAACTCTAGATAGGTAGGTCGTGCCCCGTTCTGTAACAGCCGGAGGAATCTCACACAAATCTGAAGATTTCATAGACGTTGGATATTTCTCTCGTATAATTGGCCACAAAATTTGAACATGGTCATGCAGTATGTCACTGTCTGGGTCCAATTTAGTCCCAGCAGCCTGTTCTATTTCAGCCAGACTACCAAACGACGTGCATGCTGTGAAAACCCTCCTCCAATCACCCAGACATGGCACAATTCCGACGCAAGCCTCCAGAAAAGCGCGGATCCAAGCCGAACCTCCCTTCTGGATATCAGGCAAATGCTGACGGATCAACTCAGTATCCTGTAGACTAAAAGGCGTGTAAGTCTGTTTACGGACTCCCTCAGCTGTGGTGGAAACATGTATTGAGCAGAAGGCGTTGCATCAAGGCAGGTATGAACATTGTCAGCAATTCTATTTAAACGCCCTGAATTTCCTCGCTGCCAGCCAATAACCTTATCCAAAGTTGTGGCAGGAGGCCTAAGGTCAGGACAAGCTGGTGGGACCGGACAGGTCAGTGGCACGGAGTCATATGAAGCCCCCAAAGACGTCACGCTGAAAGAATTATCAGAGAACGGTGGACGGAACACATCACATCCCCTTTGCTCACCCACAGAGCCAGGAGTGGTAGGAATACCATCCATTAATGTCTGCACATGGTTCTGGACCACGTTCCTATTTTCAGCTGATCTTGTCTGTAAAACATCTCCTGTAACAAGAAGCAAGTCGCTGGACTCAGTACCAGAACTCAGAGAGAGTTCAGGCAGATTTATGGATGTGTGCTCTGACAAAGGCATTTGATTGTGTGCCGTTAGGCCCACAGATGCATACGGGGGAGGACGAGGAGGAGGAGGAGGTGCGGGGCAAAGAGGAGGCGGAGGGGGAGCAGAAGGCCGTTGAGCTTCAAGGCATGTCTCTGTTCCTGGTACGAGAGCAGCACCGACTGTAAAATTGAGCTCAGTGGTACCAGGCACGAAGGTCTTATCTGCAGATTGCCATAAATCTGACTGTGCGCCAGCAACTTGTCCCTGTGAAACTGCTTTGTGCATACTTCTCAGAGCAGGTTTCTGTCTGCCTAGGATCTTGCACATCTCATCCAAAAACAAGGAACAGTCTCTATTAAAGGCGTCCGCCTTCTGCCAGTCCTTATATTTTTTCCTACGTAGTAGAACAGAACATTTTTCCTTCTCATCTAATGCCAACTTCAAAGCTCTATCTGACTGCACAAGAAGCTTATGTAGTCCATCAGCGGATGGAGAGGGAACATCCACACCAGGGAACATCCCAGACCGACACGTTATCCACCCAAGAAACCAAACGTCTTTTCTCACCACAAACATTCTTGACAGCCACTTTCCTACTCCAAGAAACCCACAAATCATGTAATACAGACCCTAGTGTGCCTGGAGCACAATTTTTCCAAGTTTGTATAGTTATGTCAGACATTTTAATGTTATACACGTGTTTTACAAGGGCGAAGTAAGCAAACCTCCAGCCAGGACCGTGGACAGCTGCAATAGCTACCCATGAGACTGCCTGTTTTAAATCACCCTCCTAAAACACCCAATAAAAATGCCACCCCAGAGCACAGCAGTGGCAGTCTCTATTAGACTTCACAATCGACCTACTGCCGGAAAATACACCCACTAAAACAATATACAAAATAAAAATCTTTCCCTGTTGCCTTAGTTTGCACACAGCACTTTCTGGAGTACAGGTCACAAGCCTCTAAGTGAAACAGAAAAAAAATAAAGAAGAAAAAAATGAATAAACAAAAGAAAAAGAAAAAAATGAATAAACAAAAGAAAATAAAAAATAATAAATGAAAAAAATAAAAAGTTTGCGACCTATACACCAGAAAATACGGTAATTAACTTCAACTGGGAAGGGGAGGAAAAGATTTGACTCTAAACAGCGATCACAGGTCCCGGTTGTGAACTAAATCACATGCACGGCAACTCTTGTGAACCCGGAGCGGCTCAGACCACTCTGTACGGCAAGCCGTGTGCTGGATGAAAGCCAGTGTGACTCTACGGCGAACAAATCCCGGAGTTCACGATCTGACCTCAGCCCCACAGCTCCCGGAGCCCAAAAGGGAAGAGAAAAAAAAACGTCTCCTAGCCGGAGCTCATAGAGGGGGGGAAAAGGCAAACTTAGGCACTCATACTCTCACCCTTTGTGTGTGTGGACTTCTATGTGCTTTATACTTTACTTATATGTACGAAAACAGCAAAAAAAATGCACATTCAAATGAAATACCAACAGTGGTTCACGTTATTTAACTGTTAACGCTAACTCAAACGACCGTAGCTACACTACGGTGTAATTTTCGCCCACCCAAAGACAGAACAGAATACAGCCAAGGTAAATTTAGCGTTTCCAATAGCAGACATTTAGTTATAAACGGAAGATCTGCTCACCTGAATGAAGAGGCGCCACTTGGCTACACGCGGCTCCGCCACTCAGTGGGGGGAAGCCCCAAACGGCTCCCGTTTTCAGGCGAAACTTCACACTCCTCAGCGTCGGGGTCACCAAAATTGTTGCGGTTCAAACGTTGAAGGAAGGCGCTGAAACGAATGTGCAAGTTTTATGCAGGTTTATTGTACATTATAAGAATAAACCTTACAGCAACTACAGACCTGACTCCAAGCACCGTCCAACACACACACATCTTCGAAGGTGGACCACTGTTTTATACCTCTAGATGACGTCATCGCCTCGTGGGACCAATCCTGGAACCGAACCGCCTTGGAACCGCCCTAGAACTTTTCTACTCTGTGAGTGATCCGCCTCTCAGCCAACAAGCTACCAGCTTTATATGTCAATCATCAAATGTTGGGTGTGTTGTATTGTGTTGTATTGTGCAGGCGTGTAACTGAAAAACTCTTCCCTATTGAAAATAAAACCCGTAAATAAAGGTTCCATCTTAATATATTTTCACATTATATGGTGGAATTAAGTGAACATAAATCATAAAACATAATATGTGTGATTCAGGTGTAATACTGATATACATATATTTCACCAAGGGCAGTTTTACCCTGGGTTACACCCTTCCCCCCCTTAGATCATGCACGTCCCGTGACATGCAACACTAGACAATGTGAACAGCACTAGGAGTGGTGGGTGTCAAATCTAAAGCATCAGACAAACTGTGCAATAAAGTCTGAACAACTGAAATAAGCGGATTGCCTAAAGTAGGATAATGAAGTCGTTCAGGTGCCACTCTATGACGTGTAGGACGTTGTAGAGGGACGTCATTAACTTGATTTACGCCATCAAAGGTAGGGGATCCAATCACAGATTCAGGAGCAGGAACAGTTTCTTCAGCTTGGCTCTGGGAATCAAGTAAGTTATCAGAATGAGGAAGAACTTGTTCTGCAGACACATCAGTTTGCTCTTCAACACAAGTTTCTGGATCAACTGATTCCACTCCAACAGCTGACTTCGCACTCTCAGAATCTGAAGGAATCTCAACAGATTGTTTTGTCTCTGGAGAGGTCGTTGAAACAACAGAGTCATCATTAGGAGATGATGACTCCCTGAGTGTTCGCTCCACGTTAAACATTACTGGAGGGGGAATCAAATAAGGTAGAACCTCTTCCTGCTCACAGTCCTCATCCTCTGTATAGCCATCAGGAGATTCTTGCCTTTTCTTGGTTTGTTGACGTGTCTGGGTTTGTGTAACTGGAACTGCCTCAGTTGGTCTTTCAACCTCTGTCATGGGGAGAAAGCCACATGGAAGAAGAAGATCTCTATGGAGGGTGCGTATTGGGCCATCTTTGCATTCTGGTTTTACGGTATAAACAGGAAGATCTCCAGCACACTTCACCACAACAAAGACATCTTGTTCCCATTTATCACAGAGTTTGTGTTTACCTCTGAGTCTCACATTTCGCACAAGCACTCGATCTCCAACCTCCAGCTTGGATGGTAGAACCCGCTGATCAAACCGAATCTTGTTTCTTTCACCACTTCTGGCAGAGTTGTTAGATGCTATCTGATAACTCTCTCTCAGCCGTGACTTCAGGTCCTGTACATACTGTGAATGTGATGGACTTTTCTCTTCACAAACACGAAGACCAAAAGCAAGATCAATTGGGAGTCGAGGATAGCGTCCAAACATAAGTTCATAAGGAGTATATCCCGTCACTTCATTTTTGGTACAATTGTACGCATGAACGAGAGGTCTAACATACTCTTTCCATTTTGATTTTTGGTTTGGTTCAAGAGTTCCTAACATTGCTAGCAGTGTACGATTAAACCTTTCTACAGGGTTCCCTCTGGGATGATATGGTGTTGTATGACATTTCTGGATTCCTGTCATAGCACATAGCTCTTTTATTAGTTTGGACTCAAAATCCGGGCCTTGATCTGTATGTAACCTTTCTGGTATTCCAAAATAGACAATAAAATTGTCCAAAAGACATTTGGCGACCGTTCTTGCTTTTTGATTTGGCGTTGGAATGGCAATGGCAAACTTGGTGAAATGATCTGTCAGCACAAGAATGTCTTTGGTGTTGCTGGTATCAGGCTCAAGACTGAGGAAATCCATACAAATGAGCTCCAATGGACGTGAAGTCCGAATGTTGACTAGTGGAGCAGCTCTCTCTGGCAGACTCTTTCGACGAACACAACGCCCACATGTTTTTATTTTCTGCTCCACATCCTTAGCCATTCTTGGCCAATAGAATCGAGCTCTAACAAGGTCCATGGTTCGCTCTATTCCCAAGTGGCCCATGTCATTGTGGAGACTGTGAAGAACAGATTCACGAAGGTCTACTGGAAGGACCAGTTGGTATATATGTTGCTCATTTTCTTGCCGCTTTCTGTAAAGGATGCCATCAATAATCTCCAGTTTAGTTAATTCTCTAAGGAAAAGAGGAAGTTCAGGAAGTTCATCCCTGACTGTTGGAGGAATCTTTTCACCAGATTCTAATTGATGGATAACTTCCCTGACACTAGAATCAGCTCTCTGGTGTTCTTTTAAGTCAGCATGAGACATTGCAGAAACAACAGGAAGTCCATGTGCCTCTTCAGAATAGTCCACAGGAATTATATCTGCCCTGATCGAGAGCGATTCAACCAAAAGGCTTTCAATTTGGGTCAGAACTAAACGACTTTGGCAAATTGCATCAAACACTTCAGGTAATATCTCAATGTTACTGCTCTCTGAAAGATGTTGTTGAAGAAACTGAGAGATAAGTTACTGATCTTTATATGCAACCCCATCAGTGACAGATTCTCCACAAGGACGACGAGAGAGGGCATCAGCGTCCAGATTGTGTTTCCCGGCTCGATACTGTAACTTAAAGGAGAAGGTAGAAAGTGCAGCCAGCCAACGATGACTGGTAGCATCTAGCTTAGCTGAGGTCAGGATATAAGTAAGTGGGTTACTGTCAGTGACAACTGTAGTGATATAGGCCTTTGTCTTGACCTTCAAGTGCACCTCTCCACATCTCTCTGAAACTCTAAGGGTTACACCCTCTTGAAGCCCTCAAGGAGACAGATGGACACTTATATATTTTTACAATTATTATGAATTAATGGACACTAATTAATCAGATTGAACTTTCTCTTTAATGTGTGTTAATTCAGAATTGATCTACAGTATATTTTTGTCATTATTAATGATGATCTGTTACTTTCATGAGCTATGACCTTCTGCTGGTTTTATTTCTGCAAAGCAAGCAAGACTCTGTCGCTAAGGCAGAAGTCAGGGTAAGAGCTGTTCTCTTGCAGCTTCTTTTGTGTTGTCTATGAAGTTAGACATAACATTTTCTCTGCTAACAGGCAGGCCATCTGGCCGAGTTATGTAAACAGTTTTCCTGTTGTCCGTCAAGAGACTTTCTACCTATGAAATTAAACTTCCATCTTTTATTTTGTGAAACCAGCCTGTAGCCATTAAGAAGGTGGGTTAGACCCCACCTCCCCTATATAATGGGCACTTCCTATTTGGAAGTTAGTGTTTGGAGGAGAACGAAGAGTCAACCTGCTCTCCTCTCTGAAAGCTGGAGTCGGCCCGGTCATATGTCAACGACCCACGTCTCCGCTAGGATCATAGTAAAGCCTTACTGTGATTCTGTCACTCTTCTGGAAGAATTTGTTTTCTAAGGTTTTATTTTGAAAGTTCAACCAGTGCGATTGGCTCTGTTCCTGCCGGTGAACGCGTGCTCCCGCTCGTCTGACCCAGTCATACACGCACGAAGTCATCTGGACGCTCACTGGACCACACAGTCCGTTAGTGTCCACAAACTTCTCAGTCCTCACCTCGCAAGACGTCTCGTCACCAGGTAAAGAGGCGTTGTTTGTATGCTGCACGTGTCGGAAGTACAGCTAAGATCCGTATGGGAAAGCTTGCCACCCTGGTTGGTTCAAAGTAAATAACTTTAGTTAACTTAGCTCCAGAACTCCTTCCTCCTATTTCTTATTTTTCATAAGCTATTTAATCTGTCAAGTAAATGTGCCAACAGTTAAGTTTTAATTGTCTGTTTGTTTTAATTTGAATTCTTGTCAACGTAGTTATTAAATCAGAGCTAATATCGATACAAATGTTTTAATGTAATTCTTGTGATAGTTTCAATAAAAGGTCTATTCTTTTGGTAGACCAACATAAATTGAAGTCTAAGCGTGAAATTACATTACTGGCTAATCACATCGTTAGATTTGTTGATTTATTCTGAAAAAGTTGAGACTCCGTGAACTTGGTGGCAAGTTTGTGCAGATAAAGTCTGCTCAGACTTGCACGTCTAAACTATAGGTAAGTCAGTAAACTGACAAATAACTCCTATATTGTTACATTTATTGGTGGCCACGTACGGGTCTACATTTATTGGTGGCCCGTGTACGGGTCTTCTGAAAGATTAAATTGATAAGTTGTTTTTGTAGCTTATTTTTGTTACGGTGTTGTTGGCATTAGTTTTGCATCCTGGTTTTGGTCTTATAAGAATAGTTCTGGCTGGTGGAGTGTCCGGGAGTTGCTGATCGTGGCATTGTCTGGATTATTTTGCCGATAGAATTATTTTGTATTTCACATTTCAACGTCTGTTTGAAGCTGCTGAGTGATAAATGTTTTGTCTGTGCTTGTGAGACGTTTCATTACGTGTCGCACGCTGCATGCATTGTTCATTTTGTGACCGCCGTGTCACCACTGTTTCATTCTATTACATCTGCGATTTATTGTTGAAGGTCTGTTTCACTATTTGCTGCTCCATTTTTTACCTAATCTGTTGCAACGTGTTTGCCGAGGTTCGGGAAAACCCACTCGCTTGGACTGGATGTATTCCGGTTCCGTTTGACGTAAAGTCCGTTGTTATACACGGTTAGCGTGCTGCCTCCCCTGGGGGCGTGAGGGTTAGCTTGGTTGTGTTTCAGCTCATTGACAGTATTTTCTGCGGTGTAAAAATACGTTTATTTTGTGGAAGAGAGTCCAGTACTTTGGACCGAGCTAAGCTAAACGGTACCGAGACAAGATGGCTGCTTAAAACGCTGTGATTGGTCCATTGTGTGTCGCGTTCAAGAACGTTGGTTTCTGTAGACTCTGGTTGTCAGATTCATTTTTGCACACATTTCTAACAGGTTATTTGTGTTGTTTGAGTTCTATGCACGTAATATCGTCGAAGACTGGCTTAACCGCGGTGTTTTGCGATATTTATGACTGTTTTAGGACGTTAAAAAGTCCGTTCCTCGCTGGAGTTCAAAAGACCGCAGGTCCGTGAACGCACCGCTCGAACGGCACGTCGCTTGTGGGCGGCGTTAGGTTTGGAAGACACAATTTCCCATGAACACTTGGGTTTTAGAACTACAGTTCTGTCTTCGCTGTGATTGGTCGATTACGCTGTATGTTTTGACGCATGCGCAGTGGGTGAAGCCCCGCTCCTCGTCAAATTTCACTTGCTGCTTGTCTCAGACGAGTTTCCGTGTTTGTTTGTCCATTACTGTCTTTGAAAAGACTGTTTAATCGCGGTGTTTTTGAGATTTTAGTGGGGGGACAGAGCCGGTTGCTCTGAAAAACTGCCGATCGCCATGTGACCAGGTCACGTGACACCGATTTTGCCGGTTTTATGAGGACCGACCTTATTTCTTTTAAACGCAGTTTAAAGGGTTTCACAGTCAACCGATTTTGCTCACATGATTTCGTTTTGTGAGCCTGGGTTCTAGAGCTTATCACGTTACGCTTTAGATCTGTCTGATTGATGCTTTTCATCCGTGTTGGATGTCTGTGTGGGCTGAAAGCTACGGCTGCGCTCACTGGTGATAACAGCGCCTCTATAGCGGTCAGATAGAGAAATTACAGTCGCTGTGATAAACTCACTTCCAGCGCTGTGACCCCTGCTGGTTACATTAGAAGACGCAGTCTTCCTGTAATGTGTACATGGTAACTGTTCCTGTTTTAAACGGGAAACATTTTGAGAATATTGTACTCACAGCACACTTTAATTTGATTTTCACATATAATCAAATGTTGATGGCAGGACAGTTACACAGATTTAATACAGACATGTCTGTTGTTGATAAAATTTGACACTTTTATCATTGATTCTGTGCAAAACAAACTGTCTGTTTTTATTTTTATTTTAAACTGCAAGTTTAAAATATCACACATGAGGCTTCTTTTGTCTTGGTTTTTCACAAAAAATCTCACAACGACAGCCGTTTTTGTTTGACCTTGTCACAGGTCGACAAATTACTAGACATCACTGATTTTTATTTCATTTAACATCTTGGATGTTTTCTGAGCAGCTCATACACTTTGCATATTTGCAAGCTGCGATATGAGACCCACTTTATTTGATTTTTCACAGAACATCTGTACAAAGATGGACGTTCAAACAGGTGAACCACCTGAGGGGGGCTCCTCTCCTATCTATCCTAGATGGATGGATGGGGGCCTTGGGATTCCTGCCCGTGCTCCCCGCATTTTGGGGGAATCTGCCTCATCGTATGCTAATTACTTAGCTGCTAGGAACGTCCATCAGGATAAGTGGGAAAATCCCCTGTCATTCTACGACAGGCTAATCTCGGTCTACTCCGGGGGCAAACCTGTTCCTGGATTAGAGGAAAAAGTGGAGTTTAAACGTCTTTTCATTATGAATCTTATGCCTTTTCAAATGAAATGTGTTCATTTCAAGGTTGATTGCAAAAAAGATTCCATGGAAGTGATAAGACAATATGCTGCGTCAGTTTTTGAGGCCGAAATACAACCTAGGATACCATCAGAGGGTTGTACAGGTCAAAAGGTCACATCCCACTCGCAGGAAGTAGTAGAGGTTCCCTCTCCTTCAAAGTGCGAGAGGTCACAGGTTTTTCATAATAACATACATCAGCATGGTGCTACGAGCTGTAGGAGTTCTGAACCCCCTGCCCCTCAGGTTGAAAACCTTGAGAGGAGCAGAGAACCACACAAGGTAGGTGTTCGCTCTCTAGATGAACCAAGATGGTTCAGATCGAACCAAAAGAGTTCTCACCTAGGTCTCACAGTGGGTGAACTTCGAGAGAAGTTGATGTCTGGGAACCGTGACCCTTTGAAAAAGGGTCTGTCCCGACATGTGCCCCCGAGAAGCGGCCCTCCTGCCCCTGCCCCTCGAACTGCACAGTTTGAGACATGCAATGAGTCACACATGCTCCAGATTATGGAAACGGCGCCTCCGCGCGAGGACGTGACTGAGGTTGTGGTTTGTTTGTCAAATGATTTGAATGTTACAGTGGTTGACCAAGCTGACACAACGTATAACGTTGTCCTTGATGATACCACAAACAACTTGTTCCACCTGATGAAGCGACGCGCAGCACTGCCTTTTGCAACAACTCAGTGCACACAGTTGACATCAACAACGTCAACACTGACATAAATGCTGACAGCAAACAAATTGCTGATGGTCAGCGTCCTAAAAGACCAGATGCTGACAGCAAACAAATTGCTGAAAATCCGCATCCTGAAGGTCATGATGCTGACAGCGACAATGATTACACAGACAGAGTCACGCGTACACAGAAACGTGTGGACAAACCTGAACGGTTTCTGTGTAACTTTATAAAAAGGGGGATAGCTAAGAGAGCTTACCTGCCACTCACATTGGAAGGGGTCCTAGAGCAAGAAGCACTCCTGGTTAGCGGCTCAGACGTGTCTGTCATGTCAGCCAAACTGTTTGAGGAGCTAAGGACCGCCGCTAACGATGTTGGCAGGCAAATACCCTTTGTGAAATACACTTATGGTGAGCAACAAGGCCTCGCAAAGACGAGAACAACCCTAATAGCCATGGTTCACATGCAGATTGGCGAAATGACACTATACCACCCGGTATATGTGTCTGAACTTGACTCACTCCAGACTCCATTTGTGGTTGGCCAAGATTTTATTAATCGCTTTGAGGCGATTATAAATTATGGCAATCAGACGATGTGGACCACAGTGAGCAGTCCACTGCCAATCGTGGTACCTCCTCAAGGTCAGGACACTGACTGTCTAACAACAGGTACCGCTGAGGTCACATGGGATTCCCCAACCGAGACCGCAGACCCGGTAAGTGAACCTTCAACTACAGGTGAGACAGAGGAGACTCAACAGTTGGACCGGACTCTGGACCACCACGAGAACCTCCTCTGCGAGCTGACACCTTCAGCACTCCCTGACCACTTCCTACCACAGGTAGATGAAGGTGTGGAGATCCAAGAGTCCCACACCGATGACGCTGTACTGTCCTGTGGGACAGGTAATTCGGCATACAGCCAAGCTTTCAGTGAAGTCTTGGCTCAAGGACATCTGAGCCCACCAGGTGACAGTCTACAACACGCTGACAGTCACTTGGACTTCATTGTTACAAATTTTGAGGACCCCTCCTTGAACAAAAGGGGGGCAGACTCACACTTCCTACCACAGGTAGAGGACGGTGTAGAGATCCAAGGATCACACACCGAGAACGCTGTGCTGTCCTCTGGGACAGGTCATTCAGCCATCATCCAAGCTTTCAATGAAACCTTGGTTCAAGAGCATTTGAATCTAGAACTACTCAGAGATGACATAGTTCTTACAGACTCAAAGAGCACCTCTTCATTCATGAAGTGGGAAGACATACATCACAACGACAGAGACACGCCTGCGACGGCGCCGACAGTTGTGACACACCTGCATTACGCAGAAAGAGGTAAACGTACAGAGGTACGTTGGCCGAGACCTATAAGGTTCCTGTACAAGGTTCCCCATAAACTGCGCGAACAGCTTAAACTAAACAATGGCATCCTAACTCGTGCCCATGGACGGACGTCCACACCCGTGTGCTTGGTCCCTCATGACCACAGGGGGGTGATGTTAGGCCATGCCCATGTCAAGGACAAAGATTTCAATAACCCCACAAACGACAAAGCTCTCGCAAACTCAAAGACTTCATGGGAAAACAAGGTCGTCCAAGCACAGGATAGTAAATAAACTAAACAGTTTAAACTATACTAGTTGCGAAGAGAAACCGTTCCAACTAGAACTTAGAAACGCTAAGAATAATACCCACAACAAAAAACTAACCTTAACAACCGTTTAAATCTGGAGGATTTAATTGACATCGGTTATAAAGCTAAGAACTGTTTTTCTTGTGTGTGACACGTTGGAATCTGACGACCAGAGTGAGTTTGACGTAGTGAAACGTTGTTTTTAGTTGCTTGATTGCTACTTTTGTTGTTATTGAAGTTGTTATTGTTTTCTGAACACTCCCAGCCAAAAGAGGTTTTGATTGTTGATTAGTTGAAGACTTAAATGGATTTTAACTATGCCAACATGCTGTTCATTTTGTTAAAGATCTCAATCTTTGAAAAGTCATTGTAGATCAATACTACTTAAGGTACTATAATCTACACTGAACTCCCAATCATTTAGGTAGAACCGATTCGATCGTTTCTATTCTAGATCTATTCATTTTGATGAGTCTCGCCATAGACTTCAAAATTTTTAGGGATTACCAAATTTTGCGTCGTTCGTCTAAAAGACAACAGACATTTAGACCAAACTAGTTTCATTTTTTATTTTAGTTTAACCTAAACTAAATAATGAATGGAGGAATAGTTTGAATGAAGAGGCCTTCGTTACAGAAGCCCTCCACATTTCTATAGGTATAGATCCCTATTTCTGATTTTTACAGCATTGATCCACCCCTTAATTGGTAATTGTAGCTGATCTAATCCATGATAGCTTACATACCAGGTGCATATAGGTAAGGCTTAATGTAGAATCCCTATCATAAGCCCACCTAAAACCACATAATTGCATGACACATTGAACCAGGGTGGCACCGACTGGAAGCCATCCAGCCTGCAACCTTCGATGTGGGGACCTGCTGATCCAACGTTGGTCTTCAACCTTCATCCAAGGCCCGCCTCCTCTGCTTCAATCGAGGGATCCCCTCTACATGCTGATTAAAACCATTCTTGCTGATGAAATCAATAACCCCCATCGTTGTGGATTTACCGTTGTGGATTATAAGACTTTGTTTTCCAAGGGATCACAGACTCAGTTTTCCATGGGTTAACAGACTATGTTTTCCAAAGGATTGAAAGCTTACCGCAATGGGATTACCTACGAACAGTATGGAATTTCCAAAAACATTATGGGAGTATATTTTTGAAATTTTTTTTACTTTTTTTTTCCACTTGCTGGATTACATAAAGGTCAGAGACATTCGGTGGTATCGTTTCGTGTTGGAACTCATCCCCAAGGACAGGCGATGACTTCCAAAAAGGGGGACTGTAGTGATATAGGCCTTTGTCTTGACCTTCAAGTACACCTCTCCACATCTCTCTGAAACTCTAAGGGTTACACCTTCTTGAAGCCCTCAAGGAGACAGATGGACACTTATATATTTTTACAATTATTATGAATTAATGGACACTAATTAATCAGATTGAACTTTCTCTTTAATGTGTGTTAATTCAGAATTGATCTACAGTATATTTTTGTCATTATTAATGATGATCTGTTACTTTCATGAGCTATGACCTTCTGCTGGTTTTATTTCTGCAAAGCAAGCAAGACTCTGTCGCTAAGGCAGAAGTCAGGGTAAGAGCTGTTCTCTTGCAGCTTCTTTTGTGTTGTCTATGAAGTTAGACATAACATTTTCTCTGCTAACAGGCAGGCCATCTGGCCGAGTTATGTAAACAGTTTTCCTGTTGTCCGTCAAGAGACTTTCTACCTATGAAATTAAACTTCCATCTTTTATTTTGTGAAACCAGCCTGTAGCCATTAAGAAGGTGGGTTAGACCCCACCTCCCCTATATAATGGGCACTTCCTATTTTGGAAGTTAGTGTTTGGAGGAGAACGAAGAGTCAACCTGCTCTCCTCTCTGAAAGCTGGAGTCGGCCCGGTCATATGTCAACGACCCACGTCTCCGCTAGGATCATAGTAAAGCCTTACTGTGATTCTGTCACTCTTCTGGAAGAATTTGTTTTCTAAGGTTTTATTTTGAAAGTTCAACCAGTGCGATTGGCTCTGTTCCTGCCGGTGAACGCGTGCTCCCGCTCGTCTGACCCAGTCATACACGCACGAAGTCATCTGGACGCTCACTGGACCACACAGTCCGTTAGTGTCCACAAACTTCTCAGTCCTCACCTCGCAAGACGTCTCGTCACCAGGTAAAGAGGCGTTGTTTGTATGCTGCACGTGTCGGAAGTACAGCTAAGATCCGTATGGGAAAGCTTGCCACCCTGGTTGGTTCAAAGTAAATAACTTTAGTTAACTTAGCTCCAGAACTCCTTCCTCCTATTTCTTATTTTTCATAAGCTATTTAATCTGTCAAGTAAATGTGCCAACAGTTAAGTTTAATTGTCTGTTTGTTTTAATTTGAATTCTTGTCAACGTAGTTATTAAATCAGAGCTAATATCGATACAAATGTTTAATGTAATTCTTGTGATAGTTTCAATAAAAGGTCTATTTTTTGGTAGACCAACATAAATTGAAGTCTAAGTGTGAAATTACATTTCTGGCTAATCACATCGTTAGATTTGTTGATTTAATCTGAAAAAGTTGAGACTCCGTGAACTTGGTGGCAAGTTTGTGCAGATAAAGTCTGCTCAGAATTGCGCATCTAAAGATATAGGTAAGTCAGTAAACTGACTAATAACTCCTATATTGTTACACAACTGTAAAATCTGCTCCATACAAATAATCTTGAAATTTTTCTGTTACACTCCACTTCAGTGCTAAGAATTCAAGTTTATGAGCTGGATAACGACTTTCGCTGGCTGACAAACCCCGGCTAGCATAGGCTATTACCCTGAGCTTTCCTTCATGTTCCTGGTACAGGGCAGCACCCAGTCCAGTAGTACTAGCATCCGTATGAAGGATGTAAGGTAATGCAGGATCAGCAAACCCCAGAACTGGTGCAGTGATAAGTTTGTCAATCAGGGTATGAAAAGCCAGATGACACTCAGGAGTCCATCGAGAACCAAAAGGCTGCTTTGGATCAAACTGTGAACACTTAGAAGATTGTGCTCTTGAGGTTTTGTTAGTTGCAGGATACCCACGAGTCAGATTGTTAAGAGGCTTGGCAATAGTAGCATATGCCTTTATGAACCGTCTATAATAGCCAGCAAACCCCAAAAAAGATCTCAAGGTCTTCAAATTGGTAGGAATTGGCCAGGATTTCACTGTGGAAATCTTTTCTGGGTCTGTCTCAACCCCTTTCTCTGAAACAATGTGGCCTAAATATTTAACAGATGTTTGGAAGAATTTACATTTTTCCAGAGAAAGTTTTAATCCAAACTCTTTCAGGCGATTAAGAACTCTTAATAGACGGACTTCATGTTCTTCAAGACTGTTGGAAAATATGATCAAGTCATCTAGAAAAACCAAGACCTCTTTCAAATGCAGGTCACCCATACATTTCTCCATCAATCTTTGAAATGTTGATGGTGCATTAG
>JBBPBX010032969.1:13939-33550 GCA_038048925.1 Garcialebias charrua | reverse complement strand
GTTACATGCCCCAGGCATGTAATTTATTTTAGTGAGAACAAAATTGTTTAAAGGTTTTGAGGTTTTGTTTAAATATTCTGAGCAGAGGCATGAGCTCTTTAGAGGTTGAGCATGAGCTGTTTAGAGGCTGTAGGAGCCTAATTGATTGCAGCTGGTGCTCATTAGCTGTAGGTAGAGGTAGTTGCTCTCTCTCTCCCTTTATTAGGACCAAGCCACACAGCCAAGAGAGGTGGTTCAGGTTCCAAGTGAGGGTTCAAGCTCCAAGTGAGAGTGGCAGCAGGAGGAGATCCATGCTGCATGAGGAGCTGAGGTTCCAGCAGCCCCAGAACCAGATGCAGATGAATGAGCAGCTGATCCAAGCAGCTGCAGCAGTCTGGGATGAAGGAGCATCAGGCCTGATGAAGGAACAGCAGACCTGATGCAGAACCAGCAGACCTGATGCAGAACCAGCAGACCTGATGAAGCAGCAGCAGCAGCAGCAAAAGCAGCAGCAGTGTGAAGAGGAGCCATGAAGCCATTTGTTTGAAGCAACAGGAGGAGGCTGTTTGATGATGTGGTTGAAACCACATGAGGAGGCCGTTTGACGAGCCGTTTGGAGCCATTTGAGGAGGCCATTTGATGAGCTGTTTGGAGCCATTTGAGGAGGCTGTTTGTGAGCCGTTTGGAGCCATTTGAGGTGGCCATTTGAAGTTGTGGTTTAACCCACTTGAGGAGGCTGTTTGAGCCGTATGAAGAGGAAGCCGAAACCTTCCATTGTGACCTGCTGCTGCATGTGTTTTGAGAGGAGGAAGCTGGAGTGAGACCTGTTGCTGTGTGTGTTAAAAGGAAGCTGAATCCTTCCATTGTGGAGACCTGCTGGGTGATGAAGACCAAGAGCCGTGAATGTCCTGCTGGACTTTGGAGTTTTTTTGTATACAACAAGCTGGTTTTTGAGAAGTCCATCTTTTTTCTTTAATCATCTTTTTTTTAGGACACAGACTCCAGAGAGCCTAAAATAAACTTTGTTTTTTTTAACATCCTTTCTGTGTCTGGTGTCCTTGTGTGCTACGTGCCCTCGGGTCGTAACATATAATGGGCCCTCGTCCGGGATTGGACTAATTGACTAATGAGCTATTTTTTTCTTCTCCCCTAATTTTTGATGAAAATATAATGAACGCCTCATCTAGGATTTGAACGAGATTTCACAATCTATTTTTTTTTCTCCCCCTAATTTTTGGTAAATTATAATGGGAGCTCGTCACATGTGCTGTTTTTGGAGCTGTTTTTTTGCATTTTTGAGCTGACTTTGTGGTGCGAATTGTGTGTTCGTTGTCAGCTGGCTCTTTTTGAAACGTTCAGGGGTTGCTCGGACGTTAAAGTAGTCTAAGTGTAGGTCTTTCTGGTGGTGAGCTGTTTAACACAGTTTTTTTCTGAAACAATGGGGTTCGATGCAGAGATTCGTTTAAAGGAATTGGAGTTAAAAATACGTCGAATGGAATTCGATGCCAGAAAAGCTAAGGCTGAAGCAGTCGTGAGGAAAGCAGAGTTAGAGCAACAAACTGCTCTGAGAGAGATGGAGATTAAATTTAAGCAACGAAAATTAGAACTGCAAAATAAGATAAATAAGATTTATCAGAGAGAGTTAGAGCTAGGTGTTGAACATGTCCCGTTGTGTGAGGTGAGGATTCGCCCACTGTGGAGTTCTGGAGAAGCTGAGTTGGGACTTGGCTCTAGTATTTTTGTTGCTGAGAACACTGAACCTAAACTCGAGAACCTTAAACTTGAGAACCCTAAACTTGTAAAGCCTGAACTAAAGAAAAGTGAAAAACTTGAGCAAACAAAAAAACTTGAGAATGACTTAACTGTGGATTTGGATTTGGTCACTCCAGAGGTGTCACCACTGGTGGACATGCAGTGCAAAAATAATGATGATGATGATGACATTGATCTGAGTGACTGTTTTTTGTTTTTTTCTGAATTAGAAGACGTCCCAGTGAGCAATGTGAGCATTGTTTCAGAGGAGCCAAGCCTGACTGTCCATCCTGCTCCTCTGGTTACCTTTTCCTCCTGTTCACAGGAGGTTGTGAGTGTGTTGCTGGACGTCATGGAACCTTTAGCTGAATCAGCAGCAGAAAGTGATAGTTTGCTGTCTGTGGGAGATGATCTGATGGAACCATTTGTTGAACATGTAGACAGTGATTGTGGTGTTAACTCTCAATGCTTTGTCTGCAGGGTGCCTGATGACAGTGCTGGTACAGCTACAATGATGTTACTGTCAAGTGATGGAACTGATAACACAGAGGCGGACAATTTCCCTCTGGTTGTTGGGAAAAACCCTGATCTTCAGTCTGACATCACTAAACTGAATGTTGGTGAGTGTGCAGCTAAAAGGAGGCCTTGTGATGTACAACCTGACCGGCGACGCCTTTTTGGGTTTCAGGTATTCTGAAGGCAACTGTTAGTTGTGTGTGATGTGTGTTTTTTTTTTTTTTGCTTGTTGTTAGTGTTGAGTATAGATGTTAAGATTTTTTTGGTTTCATTTACATGGGTGATGAGCATGGTGGTGTATGGCTGCATCTCCCATGTAAATTCTTATGTGGGGGGGTGTTACATGCCCCAGGCATGTAATTTATTTTAGTAAGAGAACAAAATTGTTTAAAGGTTTTGAGGTTTTGTTTAAATATTTTGAGCAGAGGCATGAGCTCTTTAGAGGTTGAGCATGAGCTGTTTAGAGGCTGTAGGAGCCTAATTGATTGCAGCTGGTGCTCATTAGCTGTAGGTAGAGGTAGTTGCTCTCTCTCTCCCTTTATTAGGACCAAGCCACACAGCCAAGAGAGGTGGTTCAGGTTCCAAGTGAGGGTTCAAGCTCCAAGTGAGAGTGGCAGCAGGAGGAGATCCATGCTGCATGAGGAGCTGAGGTTCCAGCAGCCCCAGAACCAGATGCAGATGAATGAGCAGCTGATCCAAGCAGCTGCAGCAGTCTGGGATGAAGGAGCATCAGGCCTGATGAAGGAACAGCAGACCTGATGCAGAACCAGCAGACCTGATGCAGAACCAGCAGACCTGATGAAGCAGCAGCAGCAGCAGCAAAAGCAGCAGCAGTGTGAAGAGGAGCCATGAAGCCATTTGTTTGAAGCAACAGGAGGAGGCTGTTTGATGATGTGGTTGAAACCACATGAGGAGGCCGTTTGACGAGCCGTTTGGAGCCATTTGAGGAGGCCATTTGATGAGCCGTTTGGAGCCATTTGAGGAGGCCATTTGATGAGCTGTTTGGAGCCATTTGAGGAGGCTGTTTGTGAGCCGTTTGGAGCCATTTGAGGTGGCCATTTGAAGTTGTGGTTTAACCCACTTGAGGAGGCTGTTTGAGCCGTATGAAGAGGAAGCCGAAACCTTCCATTGTGACCTGCTGCTGCATGTGTTTTGAGAGGAGGAAGCTGGAGTGAGACCTGTTGCTGTGTGTGTTAAAAGGAAGCTGAATCCTTCCATTGTGGAGACCTGCTGGGTGATGAAAACCAAGAGCCGTGAGTGTCCTGCTGGACTTTGAGTTTTTTGTATTAAAGAAGCTGCTTTTTGAGAAGTGCCACTTTTTTCTTTAATCACCTTTTTTTTAGGACACAGACTCCAGAGAGCCTAAAATAAACCATTGTTTTTTTTAACATCCTTTCTGTGTCTGGTGTCCTTGTGTGCTACGTGCCTTCAGGTCGTAACATACATACAAACATACAGGTGCTTGTCACAAAATTTAAATATCATGAAAAAGATGGTTTATTTCAGTAATTCCATTCAAAAAGTGAAACTTGTATATTATATTAATTCATTACACAGACTGATATATTTCAAATGTTTATTTCTGTTAATGTTGATGATTATAACTGACAACTAATGAAAACCCCAAATTCAGTATCTCAGAAAATTAGAATGTTGCTCAAGACCAATGAATTTTTTTTTAGTAATGTTGGCCAACTGAAAAGTATGAACATGAAAAGCATGAGCATGTCCAACATTCAGTACTTAGTTGTGGCTCCTTTTGCCTGGATTACTGCATCAATGCAACGTAGAATGGAGTCCATCAGTCTGTGGCACTGCTCAGGTGTTATGAGAGCCCAGGTTGCTTTGATAGTGGCCTTCAGCTCTTCTTAATCGTTGAGTCTGGTGTATCTCTTCTTCCGCTTCACAATACCTCATAGATTTTCTATGGGGTTATGGTCAGGCGAGTTTGCTGGCCAAGTAAAAACAGGGATACCCTGGTCCTTAAACCAGGTACTGGTAACTTTGGCACTGTGTGCAGGTGTCAAGTCCTGTTGGAAAATGAACATGCAGCTCCATAAAGTTGGTCAGCAGCAGGAAACATGAAGTGCTCTAAAACTTCCTGGTAGATTGTGTTGACCTTGGACCTCAGAAAACACAGTGAACCAACACCAGCAGATGACATTGCACCCCAAACCATCACTGACTGTGGAAACTTGACACTGGACCTTAAGCAACATGGATTCTGTGCCTCTCCTCTCTTCCTCCAGACTCTGGGACCTTGATTTCCAAAAGAAATGCAAAATTTACTTTAATCAGAGAACATAACTTTGGACCATTCAGCAGCAGTCCAGTCCTTTTTGTCTTTAGTGCAGGCGAGATGCTTCTGACGCTGTCTCTTGTTCAAGAGTGGCTTGACACAAGGAATGTGACAGCTGAAACCCATGTCTTGCATATGTCTGTGCGTGGTGGTTCTTGAAGCACTGACTCCAGCTGCAGTCCTCTCTTTGTGAATCTCCCCCACATTTTGGAATGGGTTTTGTTTCACCATCCTCTCCAGGGTGTAGTTATCCCTTTTGCTTGTACAATATTTTCTACCACATTGTTTCATTCCCTTCTTCTCTCTATTAATGTGCTTGGACACAGAGCTCTGTGAACAGCCAGCCTCTTTAGCAGTGGTCGTTTGTGTCTTGCCATCCTTGTGCGAGGAGTCAATGGTCGTATTTTGGACAACTGTCAAGTCAGAAGTCTTACCCATGAATGTGTAGCCTACAGAACTAGACTGAGACCATTTAAAGGCCTTTGCAAGTGTTTTGAGGGAATTAGCTGAATAGTGAGGCACCCGGTGTCTTCAATATTGAACCTTTTCACAATATTCTGATTTTCTGAGATACTGAATTTGGGGTTTTCCTTAGTTGTCCGTTATAATCATCAACATTAAAAAATATACATTTGAAATATATCAGTCTGTGTGATAGAAGGAACAAACACACCCACACCCCACTGAACATAAGTGGATCTGCAGTGGAGGTGGTCTCCAGCTACAAATACTTGGGTGTACACATGAATGATAACCTCAGCTGGAGCAACAACACCACCAGCCTGATCAAGAAAGGTCATCAGAGACTCTACTTCCTCAGACGACTGAGACGAGCTGGTCTGAGCAGCCCAGTCCTCACCTCGTTCTACAGGTGTGCAGTGGAGAGCATCCTGTGCTCCAGCATCAACGTGTGGCATGGAGGCTGCACAGTTGCAGAGAGGAAAGCTCTGCAGAGAGTGGTGAAGGCTGCACAGAAGTCTGTTGGAGTCAGTCTCCCCACCATCACAGACATTTACACCTCCAGATGCAGGAAAAGAGCCACCTGCATCATGAAAGACCTCACTCACCCAGCACACTCACTCTTTGCCCCACTCCCCTCAGGACGGAGGTTGAGGAGCATCAAATGTAGAACCACTAGACTGAGGAACAGCTTCTACCCTGAGGCTGTTAGACTCATGAATAAATAATCAATATGAATAAACACTGCAAAATATCACATCATGCTGATGCTGATCTGTTTTCTTGTTGCTGTGTTCATCTGTGACCATCTGCTCATACAGACTCATGTTCGTGCTGCTGTTTATAATGATGTTTTTCTACTACATTAGGGCTTAGTGTATTACTAGTTGATGTTTTTCTTAGTTAATCCTAGATGTTATTACTGTTTTTCTCTTGCATTTGTTGTTGGATGTAACTGGGACCCCGTGTACATAATCTCGTTTTCATCACATGTACCACATGCGGTGCAAATGACAAAGACTCTCTGACTCTGATATACAAGTTTCACCTTTTGAATGGTATTACTGAAATAAATAAACTTTTTCATGATATTCTAATTTTATGACCAGCACATCCATGCATCCATCTGTCTGTCCGTCCGTCTGTCTACTGTAGATGATAGCTTCCATCATTCCCCATATCTCCCCATATAAGGAGATGTCTGTATGAATTGTTTATTGGAGTAAAAGGGGCAGAAAAAATGAGATTTTTTCTTCTTCTGCCGCCTTTCATTTTATATATTTTTTCTCTCGTATTGTATTATTTTGTTGCTTTAATCATAAAATGAATGAATAAATAAATCAAATCAAATATCATGATTACTCAGTAGAATATTCCAACATGTTGATGCTGCCGTCACTGTGTTTGACCGAGACAACAGACTGATCATTCTTTATGACACTCTTGCAAAACTTTGCACAATCTTACCTCATGGCTTGTATTTTTATTGTTAAGGGCACCAATACTGTAGACTGATGCTACTCTTACTACTATTCTGTGACACAAAACTGGCAAAAAAAAAAAAAAAACTGTGAGAAATTTCCCATGAGCAACGATGGGATTTTTATTGACATATGAGAAAACCCAGCCCTCTTTGGAGCTTGATATCTCAGGCATACCTCACTACAAAAAGGTTGTTCAAAGTTCAAAAGGATCACACACAGATGGACTTTATCTGTCTGCAGGCATTTTGATGTCTTTAACAGTTTACACAAACACAGTTTAAGTTTTATACTTTTAGATGTTTTCCACAGAACGTTCAAATGACAGTTAACAGTGTCTCACTG
Source organism: Garcialebias charrua (assembly GCA_038048925.1). NCBI lineage: Eukaryota > Metazoa > Chordata > Actinopteri > Cyprinodontiformes > Rivulidae > Garcialebias > Garcialebias charrua. The sequence continues at coordinate 26,719 of JBBPBX010032969.1, read as the reverse complement.
TATCAAACTGTCATTTATTTTGAAAACTCTTCCTACTTTCATGACTATTTTTTAGTACTGTACATGTATATGCAAATTTCTCACTGGTATAAGACTTATGAATATATCACACGTCTACAGGGTGTAGATGGGGCACACCTAACCTTTCTGACTTTATTTTTATTTTCAAAACTGAAAGTGAAAGGTCTTTTTGAACTTGTTGCATCTCCTTTAAAAACACCATCAAAATGTTACTTTTGTGTCCATCAGTCTTTTGTTGACAAGATTTTTAAGATGTCACTTTTAGGTTTTGCACTGTGACTGTTCGTTTGAGGCTTACCTTTACATTTGTTACTGTGTTTTTCTTAATTTGTCAATCAGGTATAGTGACAAACATAGGTGTGTGGTTGCCATGGTGTTCATAATGAACCTGTGGCAGCAGCATTTCTCTTGTTCATGCTCCTCCTTGCAAGATGACGTAATACAATTTTAGTCCAGCCATCTTGAGTCAGAGTGAATCCAAAACTTAATCAGCTGTAGGTGCACATTAAATTATAACGTTCTGAGTTTAATTATCAATCAACTGATCCATGAGGTGTTTTGGTAACAGGCAGAGTGGACTCCAACAGTAAGAGCTTGAGTTTTAATCAAAGATTTTGCAGAATGTTTAAGGCTTGGAGTAAGAGTTGTGAAAGCCTCTCATCTACAACCACACCAAACTTTAACCAAATGATCAATTAGCTGTGGTGGCCATCTTGAATTGAATCTAAAAGTTAATCTGTTGGTGATGTATATCTAATGTTTCCTGAAAGTTTCATTCAAATCAGTCCAGGAATTCATCATATTTTGCAAATAAACAACGGTTGACTCCGAAAGTTAATCCACCCATCCTCTTTACCCTCATCTTTGTTTTCAGGTCACGGGGTCACTAATCTTCATGTCCATCTATCACTGTGCAAGAGGTGGGGGACACCCTGGACAGGTCTCCAGTCCATCACAGGGACACATAGACAAACAATCATTCACTCTCACTCACATCTAGAGACAATTTAGAGTTACCAATCAGCCTAACATGCTTTGGTCCCAGGCCAAGATTAGAACCAGGGACCTTTTAGCTTAGAGGCAACATGTCTACCAAATGAGCCACTGAGCCACTCCAAAAGTTAATGCTAAAGAGTTTTTTTTTTCAACCATTTTTACACGTGTAGAGCTTTCAGCTACAACCAGGCCCAGTTTTAGCTCGATATCTGTAAAAGTTGTGTACCGGTAGTTGTAGTTGTTTTTCCATTTGCAAAGGTCGATGAATGGGTGAATTGTATTTGTTTCTATCAGTTGTACTTCACCTTCCAGTTCAACTTCCAGTTGAACTTCCATTTTCTGTCCATGAGGCTGACACATTGTCCAGTTTTAAGACTGGGTTCAAGACTTTTCTTTTTGATGAATCCTATTGTTAGTGCTGGCTTGTTATGCTGCCATAGAGTTAGACTACTGGAGGACAAACTGACCTCATTTCATCAAATGAATAGTTACAATTGAATATTTTTCATTTCTATCCTAATGTGATTCTTGATCTGCCATTGTGTAGCTGTTCTTCTCAAACCCAACCGGTCAAAACAGATGACGCTTGTCCTGAGCCTGGTTCTGCTAAAGGTTTCTTCCTCATGGGAGTTTTTCCTTTCCACTGTCGCCTTCATGCTTGCTCAAGATGAGAGTTCTGTGATGGAGTTAAATTCAAATCAGTCAGATAAGATCATTAACTTACTTTTTATATGCTGTTCATACTAGGTCAAGGTTCATGCTCAATAATTCAGGTTTAAAAAACAACAACAATGGATGCCCAACAGTGGCCTGAGATGACTTCTGTTGTGACTTGGCACTATAACGTTGGTGACGTATTGTAACCCCAGATTCTATGAGTATTGGCGGAGCCCTTAGCTCGCCTATTGGATATCTCTCCCGCGCGTCAGCGCCTTACTGAAAACCTTTGAGTCCACACCCACCTACCGGATGGGCCCACCCCTCGTGTCTACTTGACCTGTTGACACCGGGGTTACTTCCTCCCAAATAGCCAATCATTCAGCCATTCAGGATACAGTGGGGCCCAAGAAGCTAAGGGCTCCGCCAATACTCATAGAATCTGGGGTTACAATACGTAACCAACGTTCTATTTCGTATTGGCTCCGCCCTTAGCTCGCCTATTGGATAAAGGGCGGAGCAGGATATGGTCTATGCCCCACTGGGTCCCAACCAAAGTGCAGCATCTGCTCACCCCATCACAATTAAGCACATCCTTCCTCATGCATAAACATACCCATACGTCCGGGAGCATTGAGGAAGGGCAAGTGGTGGACTGGAGGAAGGGCCTGCAAGCCTCTGATGCAGCCTCCTGGCATGCCCTGCTGCTACGTAGCGTGCATTAACATTGATATTGCGTGTTTTTTGTTGTTGTTTTTTTGTTGTTGTTTTTTTGTTGTTGTTTTTTGTTGTTGTTTTTTTGTTGTTGTTTGTTTTGTTTTGTGATTGTAACGTTGTCAGAGAGTGGAACAAACTCTGGCTGACACCCTTCAACAGGGAAAACCGAACTGTTACTGGAAATATGTACAGAAACGGTTAGAACTTTATTAACAACATTCAGAAACCATAGTAAACAAGCACTGATACTGATGGTGAACACTCCCACTTCCTGTCTACTATTAGGCAGGTGTGGGGCTAACAAACACTTCAGGAGGCACTCTTTAACTACTAATCTAGGACTCCCAGTACTGAATGAGTCATAGAAAAAGTAGAAACATCTCGTAGATAAAAACAAATAAAAGAACAGGGCAAGCTCCAGGCCGCCGCTGAACAGATGTCACTGACCGACATCCCACCATGCAGAGCTGTAGAGGATGCGATCGCTCGCGTAGAATGTGCACGCAGGGTCGTAGGAGGTTCTTCTCCAGCAGCTTTGTAGGCCTCTGTTATGGCTTCACACAGCCAGTGAGAGAGACGCTGCGAAGACAAGGCACGTCCAGCTGAATTGTCCCTATAATGAACAAACAAATTTTGAGAGTGACGTACACCCGTTGTGCGCGTCACGTAACACCTGAGTGCCCGGACTGGGCACAACAGATGAGACCTGGCGTCCTCCTCTGATGCATGCGAAGGGAGATGGAAACCGTTCAGTGTGATTGTCCGTGATTTAAACCCACTGTTGATGCATTTTGGGATGAAGGCCGGATTGGGTCTTAAAATTACAGAGCTGCCATCATGTTGAATTCGTAAACATGAGGGAGCCACCGATAATGCACATAAGTCACTCACCCTTTTTGCTGACGTGAGTGCCATTAACAGTGCAGTCTTAAGGGACAAAAACCTCATCGACACCTCTCCTAAAGGCTCAAAAGGAGCTTTAGTTAAGGCCCGTAGGACCAAAGTCAGGTCCCACTGAGGGGCGAGGTCACGTGTCATGGGTCTATGGCGTCTTATGCCTTTCAGGAACCACTTCATCAGGGGATGATTGAAAAGCGTTCTGTCACCAAACCTTTCATGACATGATGAAATAGCTGCAACATAGACCTCAATAGTGCTGAAAGTTAATTCCCTCTCCATGAGCAGCTGCAAATATGATAAAACGCAGCCAATGTCACACACTATGGCATCAATGTTTTTTTCTGTACACCAATGCTGAAAAGCTGCCTACTTAGACGCATAAAGTGTTGTCATGGACGCAGCTCGAGCGTCCTGGATCGTCTGGACCACAGCTGGGGTGAGACCTAAACCTGTTAGATGGCAGCGCTCAGCTTCCAGGCCCAGAGGCATTGGCCCATCTCTGGGAAGTGCATGATCGCCCCTTCTGCTTGGAGGAGCGTATCTTTCCTCCACGTGAGAAGCAGGGGGCTGCCCACTACCAGCTGCTGTAGGTACGGAAACCACGGAGCGTATTTGCGCTCTGGAGCTATGAGGATGAGTGACAGTTTCTCTTCCTAGACTCGCTCCAGTACCTGTGGTACGAGTGGTACTGGCGGGAAAGCATATAACCGCTTTTCTGGCCAACATCTGTGTGTAAAAGCATCCACTCCCAGAGGAGGATTGTCCCGAGGGCTCAGTGAGAACCAGAGTTGACAGTGCGCGTTGCTCTGAGATGCAAATAGGTCTATTTCTGCACGTCTGAACCTGGTCCAGATTTTATTTATTATGTCTGAGTGAAGGGCCCAGTTCCCGTGACGCGGCCCTCCTCTCGACATGAGGTCTGCCCCCACATTCAAAACCCCCAGGGATGTACACTGCTTTCAATGAGAGCAGGTTCTGACGAGTCCAGAGCAGCAGTTGCCTGGCAACACACAGTAACTGAGCTGAGCGAGATCCTCCCTGTCGATTGATGTACGATGCTGCCACCTGGTTGTCGGTATGCACCAGTACATGTTGATGAATTAGAGGAGCAAAATGCTGCAACACTTTTTGCACCGTCATTAACTCCAAGACGTTTATGTGGAGATGAGTGTGGTCTGGCCACCTCCCTCCTACTGTCTGAGACAGACACGTCCCACCCCATCCCATCAGTGAAGCATCCGTGAACACTGGGACGTGTGACATAGGTGTGATCATGGAGACTTCCTCCCTCAGCGTGAGGGGGTTTCCCCAGTGACTTAAGTCTGTTCTCACGGAGGAGGGAACCAGCAACATTAGCCGCTTCTGGCGCACCGGGTCTATGTGCAGGCGGGCGAACCAAGCTGAATCGATCTCATGTGTAATAAACCCTAATTTATCACCACATGGGCGGCAGCCATCATGCCGAGGAGGCGCATGATGGTCGCTGCTGTCATCACTTTTCCGGGTTGGACGTGATTCAGCTGTGCTGTCAGATCGTTTGCGCTCTGCTCTGACAGGCATGCTCTCATCGTGCGTGAATCCAGCTATACCCCGAGGTAAACAATGGATTGAGCTGGGATGACTGAGCTTTTTATCCAGTTCACAGCGAAACCCAGGTCTAGCAGGTGCTCTGCTAACACTCTAGTCTGGGTTGCTGGCTCCTCTCTGGATTTGCTCAACAGGAGCAGATTGTTGAGATAAAACAGAATTCTCATTCCTGCTGAGCGAAGTGGGCGTACAGCCGCTTCCACGCACTTTGTAAAAGTCCTGGGCGTGAGGGAATAGCCGAAAGCTAACCTGTTGAACTTAAACTGGTTCCCTTGGAAGGAAAACCTCAGGTATTTCCTGTGCTACGGAATGATGCAGACGTGCCAATAAGCATCTTTGAGATCCAGGGATGTAAACCAGTCTCCCTGGTGAACATTCCTCAGCAGCTGTTTTATTGTTAACATATGAAACCCTCTCTCCATAATTGATTTGTTGAAAATCGATAAATCCAAAATTGGTCTCAAACCTCCTTTCTTCTTGGGAATGAGAAAATAGCGAGAGTAGAACCCTTTGTTCTGCTCCCCCTCTGCCACCTTGAAGATCACTCCCTTCGTCAGCATTTCCTGAATTTCTGACAGCAGGGAGGAGCTTTGTTCTGGGTCTGACAGGACTGTCTTCAGAATCCCTCTGAACGGTGGCGGTTTTGAAGCAAACTGGAGCGCATAACCCTTCCGTTTAAGCGCATCCAACCATTTGTCTAAACTGCATTATCCCTTCCACTGTACGTACCACATGGACAGCGGGCGCGCGTGATCTTGTTGTCTCGTGCACGTCATGTGCGTCAACCATTCTATGGGCCCTTCCTCCATTACCATGGTAACCCACGGGGCCCCGTCCAGAAAGGGATGGCTAGCTACGTCAGTGACGTGTTCCGTCCCTGCGTCTGATGTGGTCGCGCTCGGCCTCTGCGGTGATGCGTCACTGTTGCACGCCATCTACCGCGTGAGCGGTGGCTCTAGCTGACCTGCCGCTTCCGCGTTGCGACTCGTCTGAGGTTTTGCTGTGGCGGCAAACCCGTGCTCTGGCGAAGCGTTGTTTTTGTTGTACCCTGCCCGTCTTTTAGGCGCCGGTACCTGCTCGTTCTGCGTGCTATGTCTCTTGCTTCCTCGTTCAGAGCTGTCACAGGGCTGCAGATGGGCGGCGCCACTCATGTACGTGAAATGCCGGTTAAACACATGTTGAGTCGGGAGGTGAGCTCTGCTGGGCAGCGCGTGGGCTGAGCCAGCGTCACGTGATTCAGTGCGAAGCGGCAAGCTGGGGCTTTTACCCGGCTTTGTCTGCGCAGCACGAGACTCGATAAACATGACGCCTGGATGTTTTATTACCTTTTTCGTGATGTTTTCTGCTGGGCAGTGTGGAAACTGGGCCTGTGTCACGTGATTTTATGAGAGGCAGCGGGCGGGGGGTTTCACCCGGCCCTGACTGCACAGTATCAGGTTACCAAGCATGAAACATGAATTTTTCATGACCTTGTTTAAGCTGTTTTTACTCGTGGACACCGGACTGTCAGAGACCAGTCTGTCTGTGGTGGGAAACGTGTGTGCCTGCTGCGACAGGCCCGAATCATGAGAGAAAACATCTTTTGAAATATTTTGTTCTTTTATTTCATAAGCTCTCACATTACAACGCACGCTCCCCGCAACGTCATTTTTTGTAGTTCGCTCGCATGCGGTGCTGCTACGGTTGCTGCTGCCGCTGTCTGCCCCAGGCCTGCTGCGGGCGGCTTCTCGGCGTGCGCTAGGCACTGCCCAATGGGCGCTGCTGCTGTCGCTCTCTGAAAGGAGGGGCTGACTGCGAGGCTGGACATGTGGCCGCCGTTGCTGGTGTGGAGCGCCGGAACTGTTGCCTCCAAGTCCGGCGATCCCTCCATCTATCCGTGCGTCGGACAGGCGGGTGCACTGCCATGAAGCTGCGCACCGTATCAGCCACCTCGTCCTTCTTCTTAAAGGACAACACCCACCATGTTTTCGAATTGCATCGCCATCAATATTTATTAGTTTATTTAAAAATAATACAGGACCGTTTATTTATATTGTAGAGAAATAAAGCTAAATGTGTTATTTCATGATTTATAGCAGATTTTAGCATGCAGCTCCGGGAAAATCTGCCCCTCTCCATATATGGGCATTGACATCACTGAAGTTTCCGCCTTGGAGTTATAGGCGGAGTTATAACAAGCATGCATCAACTTCTGACCAGAGAATACAACTAATAAAAACGATGTGTGGGACAAACGTCAGACTTTTACAAGTAGTCGTGTTGTGTCATTTTAATATTTCCTCAGTAATAATTGTACAACTGTCTGCTGATCAGCACAGCAGCACCACCTTCCTCCGTTGCTCAGAGGAAAAAAAATGAAACATATTTAATATTCCCTTGTTAATAAATCTGCATGTTGATTAATCCCGCGGTCACTCACTGATGTCATATTCTGAGCGTGCACCCACTTTTTATTCTCTCCCCATGACCTGACAGCCAGGTCGGGAGTACAGAATTAAAAAGACAGCCGCAGAGGAGCTCTGAGCGCGCGTGCTCCCCGCAAGGCTGGATACGGAGCCGAGCCCTGAGTCTGCACCACGAAGGAACGAGGAGCCGGAAGAAGACACGCGGCTGGCTCCTCTCATGGGCAGAGGAGCAAATGTGAGAGCAGCAACAGTTTTAACCATAGCGCGAAGGAACTTCAAAGGTGACCAGCAGATCGCAGCCAGGAGAAGACGCGCGGCTGGCTCCGAGGCAGCGGGCAGAGGAGTGAGTGAGAGCAGCGTTTTAACCGCAGCTTGTTATATCTTGTTAAAAAGTTCTAATAAATAAATAAAAACGGAGCGCTGGTCCAGCTCTACACACAACTGCACCAGGAAATATTTAGAGATCACGCATCCACGTAGGACACGATCAACTGCAGTTCTCTCATGAACCTCCATGGCGAACTCACTCCTGCCTTTTTAGGGGGAGACTTCAATGACGTGATTTCACACTTCGGCAATCTTTGGTCGGGTTTCCGGATTTATCCGGGACTTGTTTTTTTCATCTGCATCCACACCGCCATGCGTGACCAGCAGACCGTCGAGGCGGCGCTGAGGCTCAGGATGACATCCGCTACCTTACCCATCACGCTCGCTGTTCCCTCTGGCAGGTTCGGGTCTTCTGCTAGCTTTGAGATTTGGTAAGCTAGCAACGCCGTGTTATTGCTAGCAGCACCTGCTTGGGCCGCACATTGATGCGCTCAGCTCGACAGTTGCAGGATGGTCTGGTAGTGGTGCCCGCTAGGAATCGGCCTCTGGTCTGACCTGGCAGTTTTAGCCCCGAACACCTCAGTGAGGCTCTGCTCCAGTGGGGGCACCGACGGGAAGTACCGGTCCATGAAGCCCTCCACCTTTGTGATACCCACGAAGGTCGACGCTGGGGCCTTAATTTTGGCGGGCGCTGCTGCGGCCTCGTCCCACAGTGCAGTCACGGCCAGGAAGCGAGGCTAGGTTGGGTCCGGACGTCTGTGTGATACGGAGCCGTACCTTCCCGCCAGGTCATTTGGCCTAGGTGGAGAAGGAGCTGGCATGGACAGACCTTTTATCTTTGCCGCCTCGTGGATAATGGCGGGCAGATCCTGCATCAGGGTGCCTAGCGTTAGGAGAGGGGTAGCTGCAGGCCTCGGCGGGACCGCGGAGCATTCGCTCCCACAGTCGTCGTCCGAACCCTCACTCTCCAGAAGGGAGGGAGCTGCGCTTCGCACGCCGCTCACTTCCCCGTGGTCAGTCGAGACCGGTTCTCCTCTCGCCTCCAAGTCGACAGTCATGTCCAATGGAGTCTGGTCTCGTAGTGCCCACTCGTCTTCTCTGATGGGCCTGTACACCTCCGCGCGCCGTTCCCGCTCGCCTTCAGGCAGTTTGTCGCAGAGCGCGCACCTGTTTTTTAGGTCAGCATGTTGAGGTCCCAGAAAACCTTCGCACATCTGGTGCTCGTCGAAACTGCATATCAGGCCGGTTTTGCACGCTGGACATGTTCTCGCCATTTGGAGCTTCGGATAGTCTTCGGTCGAAGTCTTGAATTTTTTTTTACAAAGGTCTTCAGTCGAAGGCTGAATGATGAAAGAGGAAGTAACCCCGGTGTCAACGGGTCAAGTAGACACGAGGGGTGGGCCCATCCGGTAGGTGGGCGTGGACTAAAAGGTTTTCAGTAAGGCGCTGACGCGTGGGAGAGATATCCAATAGGCGAGCTAAGGGCGGAGCCAATACGAAATAGAACTGAACTGTAGAGGAGCACGCAGGTCATTTCCTGAACTGTCATTACAATACGTCCATTGGTTCATGAGATATTTTGCTAACAGACGACAAACTGAACATCTAACAGTTTATAGTCAAATGTTGCTGTAACACCTGTTGGTGTGAAACAGCTCCAGTGTTGAGTTATTTCCAGGTGTTGCCTCACACAGGGCTGCTGGAACAGGTTTGACAAGCGCCATCTTTTTTTTTGTTCTCCTCCCAGTCATGGTCCAAAGACATGATGAGGTGTGGCTGTGGTCTGCTCTCCTGTACTTTCACTTTTGATAAAAGCTTATCAGCACAGCCTGGAGCTGATTGGGCAACTGGAGAAACAGGAAGTGAAACACGCCATGTTGCTTTCTTGTAATAAACCCTCTGGAACGTGTCGTTTGTCTTTCCTCTCCGACATGTCACACAGTTAACTGTAGGTGAAGACGAGCTGAGCGCGATGAAGTGCACGAGGACACACTGAATAGAACAACAACAAGTCTTTTTGTTCAGAGCACTTCCTGCTCCGCTGGAGCACGCGGACGTTCGAGCAGAGATGGATCATGCACGAGCCTCAGACGCGCAGGTAGGAAAGATCAAACACAACAGGAGCAGAGCCGACAGGACGCACGCGAGGTTCTCGAGCGCGCACATCACAGCGAGGCAAGCTGCGTTTGTTTACCTGTTTTTATTCATCTCTGGTCAGCACGTAAACAAACAAACAAACACAACCAGGGTTTCCAAAATTAGACACCGGAACCCATTGAAGTAACAGAGTAATAAATAAATAAATTAAAAAAAAAGAGTATAAACTAATAAAGGATGAATGAATGAATAAACTGACCACACGGGGCGCTGGTGAACACCACAGTCTGGACGGTCATGGATCTGCTTCATTTTTTTAATTAAACTTTATTTAACCAGGCAAATCCCACTGTCATCACAGGTTCTTTTGAAAGGGAGGTCTGAATGCAGTCTAACATGCATGTTTTTAGTCTGTGGGAGGAAACTGGAGCACCCGGGGAATACACACGCAAGCAGAGAAGAACATGCAAACTCCAAGACCCCAGGTCCAACCGAGAATTGAACCCAGGACCTTCTTGCTGTGAGGCAACAGTGCTAACCACTGAGCCGTCGTGCTGCCTTCATATGGCTGTTAGACAAATGTCTCACAAAGCAATGGACAAATTTTATTAAAGCTTTATGAAAATAATCATTGGATTTACATAAGAAAATCTTTTTTTTTATGTTAAAAAGTACTTTATTTCGAACAAACAACATTGCATGTAAAGAACTTCAACACAATAGACCCCTTTCACGGCTCGTCATCAATATCAATCTCGTCAGAATATCAAATTACATGATTACATACTCTTTTATGTATACATTTATTTAACTATTTTTTAAGCTTATTTATTTTATTTTGTAGATTGCAACCTTTACATCAATAGTACCAATGTCTAGTTATTATTTAAATATCATTATGCCTTTGTTTATTTATTTATTTGTTTTCCTTTAATGTAATATGCAAATCTTCTTTCTTCTTTTGGTTGCGTCCTTCTTCGGGGGTCACCACAGAGAGTCATACGAAGATTTGGTGATTGTTTTTACTCTGGATGTCCTTCCTGACACAACCACAGACCACCGAGCTACCACAGCCTTCTGTGTGGAGCAGAGAGCTGCTATCTAGAGTGCCCTAGATGCTCTAGGGAGCAGATGATGGGGGGGTTAAGGGCCTTGCTCAAGGGCCCAGAGTGGGGCAAATTAGGGTGGAGGAAGGCAGGTGTGGGTGTTTCACCTTTCCCACCCACATTTTTTATGTTGGTCCGGGGAGTTGGAACCGGCAACCTTCCGATCGCAGACCCACATTCTCTAACCTCTGTGCCCCCACACCTCCGCAGGATTTACATATGCAAATAATTAACCCAATTTAATTACTGGTAGGCTGCAACGGATAACTGGTCTCAAAAAACACGTAAATTGCTTTAATTCTGTCAGTATTAGAAATATTGTTCTAAAATTTAGTGTAGTAGTAGCTGAGAGTGATCCCCAACATATATTCTGAGCAGCGACAGATTGATCTTTGTTAAAAAATGTGCCACTAACTGTTTGGAGTGTTTTAATAGCTGGATGTGTATATCTGTGATTTAGAGGAGGAGGAGAGGGCAGGCCCCAGAGTCCAGATTAGCACCAGCAGACTGTTTTGTTCCACTATGGAGTTGTTGGGAATCAGTTGGTTTTGTGGCTCCTCAGACTGATGAAGTCCTTTGGATGAAGGACAAAACATCTCAGCAAAAAAAAAAAAAAAAAAGAAACTGTCCAGATGACCTGACTGATCAGTGTTGGATTTATACCTGGTTTATTGAGCTTGGACTTTGGTATCAGTGATTTACTTTTCAGAGCCAGCCCAGTTCAGGATGCTGGGCACAGTTAACTTCCATAACACAAAATGTCTAACTCATTAAACAGCTACACAACAAGCTAAAATGTCAAGTGGTTGTAGCCGAGAGTCAGTCACAGCTCAGTGTGGCGTCTGGCAGTATATAACGTTAATTTCAAGGTTTGAACAAAACGCCTTTAACTCCATTGGTCATCATAAGATTATCTTATTCTAAAACTCAGGCGTGGTGGACAAGGGATGCTTCTTTAATGGTCTTAGACCTTTAATGTTTTTAGTGGTTTTATTGTCGGATGTCATAGAACGTGTGTATGTGTGTGTATTTATTTATTTATTGTAGCAGTACATTTTTTGACAATCACGTCAGACATCTCCTTGTTGAATCTTGATGTAAAATAATTGAAGCGAAGATTGAAAATCTTCTTTCAAGATGTGAAACTGTTGTTTTTGTCTTATGTGAAAGAAGTACAACTTTAAACAGCTTTAGTTTAAAGCCACAGATAGGCCTGTCGCGATAAACAATAAATCAATTAATCGCTTGGTAAATGAAAATTATCGACCTCATTTTCATTTATCGGCTTTATCATTACTTTGTGTGTCTCTCTTTCTACTGAAGACACTTGATGACAAAAGGTTCAACTCCGGTGCTCTTCACTGACCCCTCCCATTCTCTTTAAAATCTGTTTTAACTGTTCAAAATCACATTTTTTGGATCGTTAAAAGCAGCTAAGCTGAGAAGCTAAGCTACGAACTAAGCTAACAGGCCGACCTCGGGATAAAACCTCCGTCTTGTCGAAGCTCCAAAATTATGGTTGAAACCCGTGTCTTTGTGTAAAAAGTTGTTTTTCTCTGCAAAAAGAAGCAGAGAACTTGTTTACTGATTTTTTATTACAAGCTTTGTGTGAAATATGTTATGCTAAAGAGCTCAAACCACACCGAGCGTCCACCATTTTGAGAACCGAAGAGAGACAGCCCATGTCACGTCAAGAGTCCTCCCTCCCATTTTTCTTAGAGAGACACGCTGCTCGCTCCGTCACTATCCATACGTCGGTTCAAACAGTCTTCAGACTGCCATCCGGTGGTCGAAATAGGTACTACACTAAAAAAAAACATTTCTTCTTAAATTTGACAATAATTACTAATTATTGTAAAATTCCAAACAATATTATCATTTATCGCAATAATTTCTGAGACAATCGCCCAGCACATTTTGTTATCGTGACAGGCCTAGCCACAGAACAAAGCAGTAAACCATCACAA
>JBBPBX010032969.1:2284-13075 GCA_038048925.1 Garcialebias charrua | reverse complement strand
TCAAAGTCAAAGTCAACTTTATTGTCAGAACTGCAATATGTACAGGACATACACAGGATTGAAATTGTGTTTCTCTCAGTCCCTCGGTGCAACAGTAACCATTTAAACACTAAAACACTGAAACATTTAATAAACATAAGCATAAAATAGTAAAAGTGTAACACTGTCCTGAGTTTTTGCATAGTAGTATAAAAGTATGAAAATTTACACCAACACTAAAACACTAAACATTTAATGAACATAAGCATAAAATGAAATAATAAAAGTGTAATACTGTCCTGAGTTTTTGCATAGTAGTATAAAAAAGTATAAAAAGTATATCTATAAAATAAACTGAAGGTTCTAGCATTGACATTTGCAAAGAGTGGCACAGCAGCATATGAGTTAATGTACACAGTATATGTATGAGGTAGTTGATGTTGGTATAGAGGCAAAAGTGGCATATGCAGTAATATCTCTCCAGTTTTAGCTTTTCTCCATTGGCTCCCTGTCAAATCCAGAATTGAATTCAAAATCTTACTTCTAATTTACAAAGCCCTCAACAACCTAGCTCCATGTTATATTACAGATCTTATTGTTCCATATTTTTCTAACAGAGCACTTCACTCTCAGACTGCAGGTTTACTTGTGGTTCCTAGAGTTTCTAAAAGCAGAATGGGAGGAAGATCTTTCAGTTTTCAGGCTCCTCTCCTGTGGAACCAACTTCCAGTTTCTGTCCATGAGGCTGACACATTGTCCAGTTTGAAGACTGGGATTAAGACTTTCCTTTTTGATAAATCCTATAGTTAGGGTTGGCTTGTTATGCTGCTATAGACTACTGGAGGACAAATGGACCTCATTACCTTAATGAATTGTAAAAATTGAATAGTTTTCATTTGATACGGATTCTATCTTAACATGTGATTCATGACCTGCCATTGTGTATCAGATGACACTTGTCCTGAGTCTGGTTCTGCTAAAGGTTTCTTCCTCATGAGGGAGTTTTTCCTTTCCACTGTCACCTTCGTTCTTACTCAAGATGAGAGTCTGTGATGGAGTTAAACTCAAAGCAGTCTGCTCCTCAGATAAATAATGTTAAATAATCATTTTTATATATAAATGTTTCTGCTCAGTGCCCTGAGACGACTTCTGTTGTGACCTGGTGCTATGTAAACTGAATTGAACTGAATTGAAATTTCTCAGTCTACGTTTCTGTCGACCCTCTGTGCAAAATGCTGTTTAAGCTTTGTCTCTCACCTCTACAGCAGTCACATTTAGATTACATGAACTACACGTGTTTCAAACAAACCAAAACGTCTGCTCATCCTGACATTCAGTTATAAAAACAGATTGTATAGGTGAAAGGTCCAGACGAGAACTGCTAATTATCCTCATGCGCATGCTGTTGGTGGTCATAACTCAGAATAGGCTACCTGCTGCTGTTTAGGTCCAGACAGAGCAATCAGAAACGTTTATCCACAGTTAAAATGTTTATTTCACCCTGACTTTGTCCCGTAATGTGTAAATCACTTCATCGATCAAATAAACCAAGTTAATATTTATTTAAACTATGCTTTGGTGTTGTGTTACATCAAGAGTCTAAAGACAACAGTTCTTTCTCTAATTATACACATAAAAAAATAACCTCCAATCAGGAACAACTGATCTTTCACTGCATCTTCAACGTGAGCGTAACTTTTCCCAAACATTAAAAATACATCACTCTGTCAGTTTTGTGTTTGGACCAAAAAGGACCAAGTTAGGACCTATCAGTTCTAAAGTTTTCATTCTATAATGTAGATCAACCTGCATTTAATCAAAATGAGTCTTTTTATGGACGATACTAAAAGCAGCTTTGTTAAGCAGAATTTGTGGCGTGACAACGTGAGCAGGTCAAGAAGCAACCGGGCAGATTTTCACCCCCAACCACACCATCAGCCTGGTGGTTTTAGACAAACTTAATTATTTAGCAGTAACAGATTATAGTATTCAAAAACACATCAGCATTAACGTATTAAATTTCTTTATGATGGTTCTTATTCCCGAGAATAACTTAATCCCTTCTGCCCATTATCGCTGTAAGTCTGTGGAAGACAACAGAAGGTAAAGAAAGCTGGTCTTAACAACAGTTTTCCACATTCTGCCTTTTTAATCCCTCATAAGGATAAGCTGCAGTTCTGGACGTGAGGATAAAAAAAAAACATGGGTGGAACTACTGGAGAATTAATTATAAACTATTGTTTTTGCCTATATATGGAATTTAACATTAAAATTGATAATTTTTCCACATTAAAACTCAAACACAGACAGCAAATGTCACCAGAGTATTGCACCGTTACAGCCTAGTTTGTTGAATTATGTCCATAAAGAATTAAATTTTGTGTAAATAAAGTACTGTATGTGATTGAGGAAGAAAACACACAGCGGTCAGGGGTGCCCAAACTTTTTCCCTGAGAGGGCCAAAATGAAAATCGATTTGAGGGCTGCGGGCCAAATGTGATAATATAATACATGAAATGCAAATATTTCTTTAAGTAAAGTAATTTTATTTTTATACAGTTGTTTAACCTTCCATTCTGTATAAAGATGGGGTACAGAACACAAAATATAACAAATAACTCCTAAATAGGAAATTAAAAACAAATATATAAATTATTTCATTTCAATATGTAAATGTACAGGTGCTGGTCATAAAATTAGAGTATCATGAAAAAGTTGATTTATTTCAGTAATTCCATTCAAAAAGTGAAACTTGTATATTGTATCCGTTCATTACTCACATACTGATATATTTCAAATGTTTATTTATTTTAGTATTGATGATTATAACTGACAAATCAGGAAAAACCCCAATTCAGTATCTCAGAAAATTAGAATATTACTTAAAACTAATAAAAAAGGATTTTTAGAAATGTTGGCCAACTGAACAGTATGAACATGAAAAGTATGAACAGGAAAAGTATGAACATGTACAGCATCAATACTTAGTTGGGGGTCCTTTTGCCTGGATCATTGCACCAATGCAGCGTGGCATGGAGTCAATCAGTGTGTGTCACTGCTCAGGTGTGATGAGAGCCCAGGTTGCTCTGATGGTGACCTTCAGCTCTTCTGAATCGTTGGGTCTGGTGTATCACATCTTCCTCTTCACAATACCACATAGATTTTCTATGGTGTTAAGGTCAGGTCAGTTAAGAACATGGATACCATGGTCCTTAAACCAGGTACTGGTAACCTTGGCACTGTGTGCAGGTGACAAGTCTAGTTGGAAAATGAAATCTGCATCTTCATAAAGTTGGTCAACAGCATGAAGTACTCTAAAACTTCCTGGTAGATGGCTGTGTTGACCTTCGACCTCAGAAAACACAGCTGCGAGCCAAATCAAACAGCGTCACGGGCCAACTTTTGCCCGCTAGCCCCACTTTGGGCACCCCTGGGTTAAATAGGTTTAGGTGGCAACATAGCTTTGGCTGTTCGGGCTATTTTTGGCAGAACAACTTTTTAAAAAGTCTATATGCACCCACTTCCTGTTTACAAGAAAAGTACAGGTTCCTCTTCACAACAGGTTTGTGTTTTCTTGCATCATACCACCTCTGGGTGGCAGCATGAGCAAGTCATGGTCCTTGTTTCCATGAGTATGTTTGCATTACAAGTATTTGGAGGGCAGCTGCTTCTTTGTGGTTGGTTGGTAGTTACCTTGTAGTAGCAACAAGCCGGTGTTGCATAATGTTGATCAGCTTTTCCCACACTCGGTGCATGGATTGTGTCATCAGCGAGCAGCTGAACAGGGTGATATTATTAGCTGGAGGTAGATTTATCATGAATTGTTTTTCAGTGGGACGAGTTCACAAGGAAACCACAGAAATCAGCTTTGTTTTCCAACAAGTGTAACACCAGTTGTCACTAAGCACAGTCCACATCTCAGATGTTGGTTTTTTCATGCTGGTAGAAAGCGGTGTGTAAAAGTGCCAAATTGCTTCATCTTGCCTTGCACACGGCCACGTTTATTTGTGCGCACACTGCAGCACTGTGTGGAGGTGTGTGTTTGTGCATGTGAGAGAGTGGAACAGGTTTTTTTGTGTGCCACTCACTACCACGCTACTACCACTGAGTAGCGAGAACTTGTGTGTGTATATGAGAGTGTGAAAGATGAAGAGAAGGAGACGTACTGCACCACATAACGAACCATAACAGAGATCCGGCTTTACATGGGGAAACTGCGAGAGAGACAAATCTGGTGAAACTTCTATTGATCTCAGACATAAAGGAGGCCTGGGTGGAACGTCGGTACAGTAATGACATCAAAACATGCTGCGTAACTGAACTGCATCACCTATAGAAAAGGAAGGCTGTGTTGATTTGAGTCAGTAGTTAGTGCTCATGTACCCCCCCCCCCCTCTCCACTGTGCTGCTGTGTTGACCTTGTGGTTTGTCTGTTTTCCAGCTTCTAGAGCTATCTTACCCAGATCCAGCTCCAGCAGAGACAAGGACATGCAGGTCACCGTAAGTTCACAAGCACCATCGCTGCTCTGCATTACTATTTTAATGAAATATTTAAAACATTTAGAGAGCCTATTTTAATTACTAATACACATTATTTTTGGTAAATTGACAGTGGCAGGTGTTTTGCTTCTCAGTAAGACATTTTTTTGTATAGGCTTCATGGAACAGATCCCCCGCAATAAACGAGGATGGGGGATCCACACCCTTAAGCTTTGCGATAAGTGAAAAATCTTGAAGTAGGAATAGTAGTACAAAAAGTAGTTTATTTTAGTATTTATATACGGTACATACATTATATATATATTAAGGCGTTTTAAACCCTTCCCACACTCTTGCAATATTCTAAACAATGTTTCTAAACTGTAAGTGTCATGATCTCTGCTCTCTGCCATCTGCCACCGCTCTTGGCCACGCCCACTTCTCTGCTGCAGGGTGGGGATCAGCTGATCAGCTGCAGGAGGAGACTTCCAGCAGTTATGGGCTGCACACAGATCTGTGCACCTGTGCAGCAGGTGCTAAATAATTTAAAATAATTAATTTTAAATAAAAATTCTCTACTGATTGTGCAGCTCATCAATCTATCAGCCACTTGTGTGTCATGTCCAATTTTATTTTGAAAAACCTCGATAGAGCAAGTTCACAAAAAAGCGAGGGACTACTGTACTGTATATATAACGGTATATAAAGTTTTATATATACTGTGTGTATATATATATATATATATATATATATATATATATATACTAGGCATGTAACGGTACAAGTGGGTGTACCGAACCGTTTCGGTACACCACGTTCGGTTCGGTCCACCTGCGTACCATTTTGTTTTTTTTCCCACTCATTAAACGTTATTAACGGGGGAATATATGCACCGCGGAACTAAATTTCTTGGCGCGTTTCAGCACGGAGCTATTATCGCGCAGCACGCGCAGCTTTTAGCCGTTAGCATGTTGTGTACTGTCTCCTGTCTGTGAACGTTATGGCTTTCTTGTTAAAAGATGAGCGCACACGCAGCTTGTGTGGACTTTGTTTCATGAAGACTCTGCAGCAGCAACACGTCTAACGTGAACGCGCTGGAAACTATGTCATCCGAACGTGAACGAAGAAACAGCAGCTGCATTTAAACTACTTCATCAGGCAATCAGATCGGTCCAGAGCAAACACAAGCTGTATGAGTATTTAAATCTCTGAATCAGTCTGAACGTTGTTATATGCGCAGGCTTTAAAGTTACTGAGCGTCGCTATGAGACATTCATCACGTCAACACTTCAAAAAGTTCAGCTCTTTATGAAAAAACTAACTGATGTTGTCAACAAGCCCTGGAGCTCATTAAAGCCCTGCCATGATGATGAAGAGTGATTCAACCGTTCAAGAGGTATTGTTCTTTTTATTATTATTATTATTATCTAAATAATCTTTTTTTTTTTATCATAATCTTATTAACTTTTTTTTTTTTACCTCTTTGTTTTTTATTTCCAGTCTGGGACAGAGGTAGCTGCTCTCTTCTTCCACTTCAGGGAAATCCACCTGCAGCTAAGAAGTGTGTGATGACTGAACTGAACTCTGAACTTTTCCAGGACCTGTCCCACCTGGAGGAGCAGGTCAAGAGGTTGTGAGTACAGTAATGAGGACAAATACAGCCACACTGCTGCTACTGGACAAAAACTTGATTAGTTATGTAAACAGTCTGTTGCTGCTTATTGTTCTGGTTCTGACTGTTATTGTATTTATTAAGATTTTTATTATTGTTCATATAGTTTATTTATTGTAGAGTGCTGTTTATTTAAAATATCATCCAAATTGGTCACTTATATTTATTACTACAATACAATACAAACATATTTTTGGCATGTTTTCAAAATAAACATTTTGTAAGTCTTATTAGAAAAGAGGCTGGGCTTTTTTCTTTTTCCAAAACACACAATAATGGTTTTCATTTTAAAGGCTTCCCATTTTAATTCTAGTTCCAATCTAGTATAAAGTGAAGCATCAGATGTGAATGGATGGTAAATGGTAATGGTAAATGGAGCTTATTTATATAGCGCTTTCCAGCCCCCTGTGAGGAACCCCAAAGCGCTTTACAATACCAGCCATCCACCCATTCATTCAGACATTCATACACCGGTAGTGGTAGCCTGCCTTGCAAGGCGCCATCCAGACCTACTGGGAGCAACTCAGGGTTAAGTGTCTTGCCCAGGGACACAACGACACATGGTGGGCGGATGCGGGATTCGAACCTCCAACCTTCCGATCAGGGGTCGACTGCCATTACCACTACACCACGGCCGCCCCAGTGAAAGTTCGTACACGCACGCACGCACGCACGCACGCACGCACACACACACACACACACACCTTGAAACATTTTAACTCTGATTAACACCTCAAAAACTCAAAAACCTCAACTGTCCCTTATCCCAAATGAGTTGAAAATGAGGCGCCGTGGACCATTTCCCGTCAACCTGGTGGCGGTGCTTGAGTACCTGACTGCCGAAATCCTGGAGCTGGTGAAAAACTTGGCTCGTGACAATGGGAGGACCGGGATAATCCTGACACCTTCAGCTGTCTGTCTGTCTGTGGTAATGAGGAGCTCTGCACTCTGCTGGGTGAAGTGACCATCGCTCAGGGAGGAATTCTTCCTGGAATTTGGTCAGTCCTGCTGCCCAGGAGGGTCGAGAGGCCCGCCGGATCAGACAGCAAACTGGATCCGGGTGGATGGATCGTATTTGTGGCCGGATTTTTCGGATTAGCTGCAGGAGATCCTTCCTACCCACAGCTATCAGCATCTATAACTCTTGAATGGAACCAGGATGATGAGCTACGACAACACTTAATTTCCCTTGGGACTAATAAAGTATTTTTGAATTGAATTGAATTATCTCTGTTTCATTAAGAGTTGTTACAGATACTGATGGCTGTAGGCAGGAAGGATCTCTTGTAAAGGTCCGTCCCACAGCGGATCTGAAGAAACTGGCCACAGATGCCGTCTGATGCATCCACCCAGACTCTGCTGGTCTCTCAGTTCTCCCAGGCTGCAGGACCACCCGAATTCCAGGCAGAACTCCTCCCAGAGTGATGGCCACTCCTCCCAGCAGCCTGCCAAGCTCCTTGTCACTGTGGACAGCCAGCTGTAGGTGCCAAGGGACAATCCCGGTCCTTCTGCTGTCACGAGCTGCGCTTCCTGCCAGTTCCAGAATCTCAGTGGTCAGGCACTCGAGCACAGCTGGCAGGGTGACGGGAATGCATTTATTGCACCTCCTTTTCGACTCGTTTGACATTTGGGGCTATAGTTGAGATGTTGATCAGCTGCTCCGGTTGTAAAAAAAAAAACAACAACCCCACCTTGCTGCCATTGTTACGCATCATAAGAAAGGCCTAAAAGTTTTAGTAAAAATCCTTCCAGCTGCACAGCATTCAATACCAAAAAGTGATTTACATCTAGACAAAAAGGAATTAAAGTTTTCAAAAGCAAACTCTCAGAATGAATGTAACAGAGCTACTCCAACATGCAGCCACCCCGAGTGGCACAATTCTAGACACTGATGTGAGGAGGTTCTCCACAAAAACATTTTGTTTCAGTGGGTAGGATAAATAGCTTCCTCCAGAAAATAGTACATGTAAAAGTTGTTTTACTTTGTAAAAATGGTTGGCTATGTTTGCCCATTTTCCATTAATGTGGAAAAATACTTTAGTCATTTTTTTATCTTTGGAAAATTCAAAAGTGAAAAGAGAGGCAGCACGGTGGCCCATCTGGTAGAGCTGCTACCTCTCAGCAAGAAGGTTGCCGGTTCAAATCCCGGTCCGGGAGCCTTTCTGGGTGGAGTTTGCATGTTCTCTCTGTGCATGCATGGGTTTTCTGCGGGTACTCCGGTTCCCTTATCAGTCAGTGCACTCGGTGCAACACATTAGCTATGGGAATTGCGCTTCCGCGCGGTTCACCTGAAGTAATACAATCACGCCTTTACGGCAGGTGGGCATCAGCGTCACCACAGAGGCCCCACCCTCTTGGTATAAAGACGCGTGCGCCCATCTTACTTTCTCTTTTGCCCTTCACCTTGCTTACATCTGAACTTCGTGGGACTCTCTGTAGCTACATCGCTCAACCGGAGGTGAGCTCGCTCCCTACACTGAGCATACAGAGAAATTTCCTGTGTACTGCTGGGCTAGTGAAAGCTAGCCCAGTGTCTTTAATTTAACCTCAAGGTTTTCTCTTCTCTCTTCGCAGCTGCTTCGCTCGACGGCACTAACTGCGTCACATCGCTACCTAGGTAACGCGGTTAGTAGGCTAGCCAGCGAAAGCGACTTGACGAAGAGGACGTCTCCGGACCACGTTAGCACAGCTAACGAGCTCGACTCTTCTCAGCCATGGCTCCAGAGAAGGGAAAGCGAAAACCCAAAAATTCTAAGAAGACCAGCAGGCCAGCGAGCCCCAGCTCTCGGGCCTGCCCCAGCGGCTGCGGCTACTCCCTTTCGGCAACGGACATCCACGAGGCCTGTCCCGTCTGCCTGGGGATGTTGCACGCAAGACAGCGTTGGAATCCCCCGAGTCCTGCCCGCACTGCAGCCAGATGCTTGAGGCGGTGAGGAAGCGTCGAGTGGACATCATGGTCAAGGCCATGAGTGGCCCCGCAGCAGGGCGGGACCCAGACCTCACAGAGGCACTCACTCCCACATCAGAGCTCGAGGCCATGGACCTGGAGGACAGCGGCCACGCAGACTGGGGGGATAGTATGGACATGGTGGCCCCCGTCTGGGACTCCACCGCCGAGTATGACACGAGAAGCCTGTTACGAGCAGACGAGCTCTCACTAACAGCCTCGGGTGAAATTTCAGACGACGAAGCTGAGAACGAGGACGAAGGGGAAGAAGAAGACTTCTCCCAGAACCTGACGACAACTCAGCCAGAGACAGATGTCTCAATCCCCGCTTTGTTCGACTTGTGTCGCAGAGCGGCGGACACGCTACGGATCAGCTGGCCAGAACCCCCACCTCGCCAACATGTAACGAGGTTGGCGGGGAATTATTTCTTCACGAAACAGCAGTCGGCCACGAGGTACAGGATGCCGATTTTTCCGGATTTCCTGACGAAGCTCACTCGCACCTGGGCTGAACCCAGGGCTCCCATGCTTCTACCGCTCTCCCAGTTTCTCGACATCGCCGGCATGGAAGCAGCAGGAATCGCCAACGTCCCCCAGATGTAGGACACGTTAGCGGCTCACTTGGCCCCCAGGACGTCGGGTGCAAAGCCGACTCTGCCCATCAAGGCCTGCCGCGCCTCGGCCTCCCAGTTCGAAAAGTGTTACCGAGCTCAGGGCCTCGCGGTCCGCGCCATGAATCATCAATCATCATGGCCGAGGCGGCCATGATGCAAGCCTACTTGGCGAATAAGCTGCAGGAGCTCCAGGTAACGACGAACAAACGGGCTGCGGCAGAGATCCTGGAGGAAGCCCGCAAGGCGACTGTCTTTGTCCTGCGGATGATGGGGACCGCGACCATCGCTCAAGGAAGATGCATGGCTGAAGTGGTCATTGCCTAGCGCCACCTAAGGCGGACTTTGACGGACCTGCCGGAGGGCCAGCGGTTCCCGTTCCTCTACCACCCAATTGAGCCGACGGGACTCTTCGGAGGGGCTCTGGAGCGTATCGAGAGCAGGCTGGAGCAAAGACGAAAACAGGCCGAAGCCTTGCGCGAGGGGATGCGGAGAAAAGCTTTCGCACCCCTCAGAGACACCAGTGGGAGCAGGGCCGTGCAGCCTCGACACCGCTCAGCCACACGTCCCCCGCAAAAAAGACCAGCTTACGATGGGAGCAATGGCAGAGACCCGTTGCAGGACCATCTCAGGTTGGCCAGTCCTGGACCAGGAACAGGTTAGTTCCTCGCCAAGCGGTTCCGCCGAGAACTTCCTCGACGTACCGGGACAGAAGGCAGAAGTTGGCCTGACGAAGCGGGACCACTTCACAGTTTTACAGGTTCGTCCGCCCATGTGGTACGGGAACCCAGACTTTTAAGCCCAGACTTTATGTGCAAAAAGCAACAAAAAGCTGGTGACATTTGTGTGTACACAAAACAAACTGTTTCTATGTGTGTAAAAAAGACGCTTTGTTCTTTAAAACACGAAAATAAAGTACCAAAAGCACAAACTGCCCTGGTTCTTGACTCAAAAAAAAAAAAAGCAACATTTTTATGAAAACAGTCACGATGAAGGGAGAGGGAAATCACCCTTCCTCCTCGCTCGTGAGACACAAGGTGTCAGGTCAGACAATGAGCCTCAGCGGGACGTCTGGTGTCTGTCTGGAGCAGGCAGACTTCACG
>JBBPBX010032968.1:0-20090 GCA_038048925.1 Garcialebias charrua | reverse complement strand
AAGGGGCAGATATAATAAGATTTCATCTTCTTTCTGCTCCCTTCATTTTATCCTACTTGTATTCTTGTATCTGATGAAACTGTCTTGTATTGTTCTTTTAAAATGAATGAATAAACATCAAATCAAATCAAATCAAATTACTTTTCACCTGCTCAATCAGCTTTTGATGGATCTGGTCTCAGACAGACACTGTCATCCATCTTCAGTTTAAAGTGGAATCCGGGAATCCATGGACTTGGCACTCTGACCCTGGCTTACTGAAGCTGCTCTTGGGACATGAATGTGACATTTCTGGTGAGGAAGGAGCCTGAGCTTGTGTGTGAGGTTGAGAGGTACCAACTAGATATACTATACAGGTAGTCCCCGACTTACGAGCGCTCTGACCTACGAGCGCCCGACTTTACGAGAGCTTCCAGGAACCAAACTACCGACTTGTGAGCTGCCGTTCCGATTTTACGAGAGAACAACATTAGAAAGCGTCGTTCCAAGATACGAGCGAAAATTCCAGAGTTACGAGAATTTACCGTTAGAAACCATTGCTCCGAATAACGAGATGAAAATTCCGTGTTTACGAGAAAACTCCGTTAGAAACCATTGCTCCGAATAACGAGATGAAAATTCCGTGTTTACGAGAAAACTCCGTTAGAAACCATTGCTCCGAATAACGAGATGAAAATTCCGTGTTTACGAGAAAACTCCGTTAGAAACCATTGTTCTGTTTTACGAGAACCGAGTGTTCGTGCCGACGGCTGAATGTCATGTTTCGAAGGGGAGTTTGGGGCAGGAGGTGGAATGTGGGGGGGCGGGGGAGGTGGAGTGGAGGGGGTTGGTTTCGGGGGGATGGGCGATGGTTGGTTTCGGGTTGGGGGATGGGCGATTTAACCATGCACCTGCACTGGACTTGGACTGGACATGCACACTGCACATGGCGGGCACGCTGTGGTGGGTGGGGTGGGGGGGGTATGTTTCGCGTGACAAATGGAAAAGTACAGCAGCGGAAGGTTACATAGGCACTACTTTACTGTACCCCCACCCCCAAAAAACAAAGGCGGAGTGATTTCATCAGGTACTACATAAGCGAACAGCGCGAATGCAGCCGCGTGGGTCTACAGTTTGGCGATTTGAGAGACACAGTTACAGTACACATACAGATATTCATTAGCATTAGCATTAGCTTTGTTAGCATCTTCTTTTGAAAAGCATGTCTGCAAAGCGAGGAGCTTCTTCTGCTGGTGCGAGCGCTCCTAAAAAGCGTAAGGCCATCACGCTGGAGCAGAAGCTGGACATCATCAATCGGGCGCAGAGGGGAGAGTCGACGTCCTCCATCTGCAAAGCTCTGAACCTGGTGAGTACACCACCGTTAGCACGACTCGTAATGGCGGAACGTGAGCGCTTTTTAGCGAGTGTTTTAGTCGCTGCGCAGATGAAGACTCGTAATGGCGGAACGTGAGCGCTTTTTAGCGAGTGTTTTAGTCGCTGCGCAGATGAAGACTCGTAATGGCGGAACGTGAGCGCTTTTTAGCGAGTGTTTTAGTCGCTGCGCAGATGAAGACTCGTAATGGCGGAACGTGAGCGCCTTTTACAGCGAGACTTGTAATGGCGGAACGTGAGCGCTTCTAGTCGCTGCGCAGATGAACACCGTAATAAGCATGCAGCGCACGGCAAGCGTCTGTTAGTTAATGACATTTTATTTTTTATTTTAGGTCAGTTCCACAGTCAGCACCATAAAGGCTGACCGCGAGCGCATTTTAGCTAGCGTGAGAGGAGCTGCCCCAATGAAGTCCACGGTGATAACGAAGCAACGCACGGGTGTTATCACAGAGATTGAGCGTCTGATGGGTAAGAAAATTATTTTTTTTATTTATACAGTACAGTACGTATTGCGTCTTTTAGATAGGAAATTATTTAAGAAATACCTGGACAGTATTTTTAATACTGTATGCACCAGTGGTGGGCAACGCTAATCCAAAAATTAGTTCCGCTATTTCTAAAGCACTAATTAATTTATTTAGGTCCGCAATTTCAAAAGCACTAATGTCTTATGAAAATTAGGGGAAGCTAATTCTAATCCGCTAATTAAATTCAACAATTGGTAGCAGCAAGTTATGCAATATTTGCACTACACTGCCAACTAGCGGTGCATGAACTGTTATACAGTAAGTTGTTTGAGTTTCAGAGTATTTAGTTTGGTTCTCTTCAACAGGTTTCACAAGGACAAAATGTACCCATTCCAAAGTCTGTTAGCTAAACTGCAGACATATTTGGCTGTTTTTTTTCTTCTTCTTTTGTTACTTTTAGTACCACTAGATCGCATGTGTCAAACTCAAGGCCCGTGGGCCAAATCCGGCCTACCATAACCGTTTCTGTGGCTCTCTACACCCTAGAACTTCAAGATAACAGTTGTAAGCATGTTGTCTCAGGTGATGGGTCCCCATCCCTACACTCCCTGGTCTCTCTGTTAATTGTCTTGCTTATCTCCTCCATTTTGTTGTCCAGGTGTTTGTGATTGTCATGCTGTGTGTTCATGTACCTGTATATAAAGTCAGGGATTTTGTAATTGATAAAGCTCTGTATATGTTGTATAACACAATCATTGTTCCACATTTAATCTATTGTACTGTATTGAGGTTTGGGGAAAAGCGTGCAAAACAATTACAAAGCCTGTTTTTATTTTACAAAAGAGAGCTGTAAGAGTAATCACCAGAAAACATTTCAGTCACCCATCAAACACCTTGTTTCTTCAGCTAAATTTATTGAAATTCCAGGAATTGGTAGAATATAGTATTTTATCAGTTATGTATAGGGCTCATAATAACACATTACCTTTAAATATCCAAAGAAATTTAGACAAAGTTATTACAATCTTAAAGGGACAGATATTCATCAAACCACAATTCAGAACCAGCTTAAAGGGACGGTCTACCTCAATTCAGGGAGTTGGATTGTGGAATGTTCTGGAGAGTGATGTTAAAAATGCAAAATCAATTCATTCATTCATTCATTCAACCTTTATTTATACAGGCTAGCCTCGTTGAGTCACGGGGACTCATTTACAAGAGGGACCTGTCTCACTCACACCAAACAACCATCCACTCTCACACTCACACCTAGGGTCAATTTAGAGTCACCAATCAGCCTAACAAGCATGTTTTTTGGTCTGTGGGAGGAAACCGGAGTACCCGGAGGAAACCCACGCATGCACGGGGAGAACATGCAAACTCCACCCAGAAAGGCCCCGGACCGGGATTTGAACCGGCAACCTTCTCGCTGAGAGGCAGCAGCTCTACCAGTTGTGCCAACGTGCTGCCCAATGTATACATTTAAGAAAAAGGTCTTAAAGGACTTGCTCAAAAACTATATATGATGAAGCTTAGTGTGTTTGTGTATTACAGTTAGAAAAATTAAGTAGAGTTATTCATTTTGTGATGTAGTTTGAAGGTTATCATTGGTTGAACAAACTGTGAAATAAATAAGGGGCAGATATAATAAGATTTCATCTTCTTTCTGCTCCTTTCATTTTATCCTACTTGTATTCTTGTATCTGATGAAACTGTTTTGTATTGTTCTTTTAAAATGAATGAATAAACATCAAATCAAATCAAATCAACGGCCCAGTCAGAGTCCAGAACCTGAACCTGAAACCTTCAGAGAGCTGAGCAGAAACCTCAAAGAACTGAAGCAACAATGGAAAGAAGAGTGGGTCAGAACTCCTCCAGAACCAGGAGAGAGACTGATGAAGTCCTGCAGAGAACCACAGAGGATTCTGCTGCTGAAGGAGGTTCTGTTGGGTCAGAGGCACAAGCTGAGGTTAAATTTTAATGATTTTAGAACTTGTTAAAGATCAGCCATCCAGCTAACTGTCTATCCATCCATCCATTCAGCTAAAAGTCTATTCATCCTTGTATCTGATGAAACTGTTTTGTATTGTTCTTTTAAAATGAATGAATGAACATCAAATCAAATCAAAAATAAGTCTGTATCTCTGTGTTTATCATTGTCCTGGCATTGTCTCCTCCTGTTGCCTCTGTCTCCTGAGTTCCTTGTGATTCCCTGAGTATGTAAGTTTGCTGCCCTGCGGACGCCATTTTGAAGAGTCCTAATGGTGAACTACTTTTTTTAAATCCAGCAGATTTGACCATTTCGTGAAACTCTCAAGCTCAGAAAAACTTGTGCTATAACGTCAGCTATGAAATATATTTTTTCTCAGCAAAGAAATAATTGTTTTACCGTGTTTTGTTGTAAAATCCTGGCTTCTTTGGCCGTCGCGGACGCCATTTTGAAGAGTGCTAATGTGGCGAAATTCTATTTTTAAATCCAGACGCGTCGCGTAGGCCCTGAGAAACATCCATAAGTTCACCCTCCATGTTAAAAAGTCTTCGTCTGACTCTTCGAAAACAAGCAATAAGGCTCCAGAGTAACACACTGGCTGCTAACTGCTAGAGAGAGAGCACACACCAAGAGACTGAGGGGGACGCTTTTTTGTGACGGACCACATCCGGCGCTGCTCGTAAATACGTTATTTCGTTTTTACTGATAGATAAATAGTTATTAGCGGTACTGCATTTTAAATAAAAATAGCATAAATCCGCTTATGAATTATAAAACTTAGTCAATCCGCTGTAAAGCTAACAGATTATTTAGCTACGCTAAAAGCGGATTAGCGCAACAGCGCTACCTAGCGGTCGGAGGCCCACCACTGGTATGCACTGTACAGTTTCATTAAATTTACCTGAGATGTTTGTTTACAGGTGTGCTTTGTTTACCTGAGATGTTTGTTTACAGGTGTGCTTTGTTTACCTGAGATGTTTGTTTACAGGTGTGCTTTGTTTACCTGAGATGTTTGTTTACAGGTGTGCTTTGTTTACCTGAGATGTTTGTTTACAGGTGTGCTTTGTTTACCTGAGATGTTTGTTTACAGGTGTGCTTTGTTTACCTGAGATGTTTGTTTACAGGTGTGCTTTGTTTACCTGAGATGTTTGTTTACAGGTGTGCTTTGTTTACCTGAGATGTTTGTTTACAGGTGTGCTTTGTTTACCTGAGATGTTTGTTTACAGGTGTGCTTTGTTTACCTGAGATGTTTGTTTACAGGTGTGCTTTGTTTACCTGAGATGTTTGTTTACAGGTGTGCTTTGTTTACCTGAGACGTTTAACACACGGTCACAAGACTTTTATTAAAAATAATTTTTATGTTTCTGTAATGTTCAGTACAGTTCATGTTTTAACACACCTGTCTTTTCATGAACAACTTCTAGTCCTTTGGATAGAGGACTGCAACCAGAGGCATATCCCGTTAAATTTGATGATGATGCAGGAGAAAGCCCTCAAAATTTACGAGGATATCAAAGCAGAGATGGGGGAGGGCGTGGAGGTGCCCGACTTCCATGCGTCACGGGGGTGGTTTAATCGGTTCCGACAAAGGGCTAATTTGCACAGCATAAAAATCCAAGGTAAGTGAAACATTTCATCTGTGCTTTAATTTTTAACACAGTGTAACATGTGGTTAATCTTGTCCTGTGTGTGTTTTTTTTCACCAGGAGAGGCAGCAGGTGGTGATGCGGCGGCAGCAGCCGCATTCCCAGAAAAACTGGCAGCCATAATAAGGGAGGGGGGATACACACCGCAGCAGGTGTTCAATGTTGATGAGACTGGTCTATTTTGGAAGAGGTTGCCCGACCGCACCTACATCAGCAGGGAGGAAAGAACAGCACCGGGCCACAAAGTGGGGAAAGAGAGGATCACGTTGCTGTTCGGAGCGAATGCTGCTGGTGACTGCAAGTTAAAGCCGCTGTTGGTAAACCATTATGAGAGCCCCAGGGCCTTACAGCATATTGATAAGAAAGAGCTGCCGGTGTATTGGGCATCCAACCGTAAGGCCTGGGTTACCCAAGAGGTGTTCTCAAAATGGTTTACCAAACATTTCGTCAAGGACGTACAGTGCTACTGCAGACGACAGCGCATTCGCTTTAACATCCTGTTGTTGTTGGACAATGCACCGGGTCACCCCGCAAATCTGACTGACCTCAACCAAAATGTGAGGGTGGTGTACCTGCCACCCAATACCACCAGTCTCATCCAGCCAATGGACCAGGGGGTGATATCGACCTTCAAGGCGTACTACCTTCAGAGGGTCATCCGCAGTGCTTTGTTGGAAACAGACGACTCTCCAGAGTTCACGTTAAAGGACTTCTGGAAGAAGTATAACCTGCGCCATGCTCTGCATCACATTGATTCGTCCTGGCTTCAGGTGAGGGAGAGCACACTGAACGGAGTGTGGAAAAAGCTCTGTCCACAGTTTTTTGATCCCTCACTTGAGCCCGAGGACTCAATCAGCAGTGTGATTGAGAGTGTGGTGGAGATGAGTAGGAGGATGAACTTGGAGATTGAGGCTGAAGATGTTCGGGAGTTGCTGGCTGAAGAAGGCGAGGAGCTTTCTACTGCGGACCTGCAGCAGCTGGATAGGCAGCCGGTAGAGGAGGAGGAGCAAGAAGAAAGGCCAACCGCTCCGGCCAAGGTCTTCACGAGGCAGGCCTTGGCCAAGATCTTTAAGGAGCAGCAGCACGTCTTGGACCAGTTGGAGGCAATGGACGCGGATGGGGAGAGGTTCGCCAGGGCATCCCGAACTATCCTTGACGGTCTGGCTTGTTACCGGCAGATCCTAGAGGATAAAAAACAGGAGGCCGCGCAGAGCACCATGCTGCAGTTTGTAACGAGGGGCACTGCAGCCACGGGCACTGCAGCGACTCTAGGATCTGCTGGAGCAGCAGAAGCAGCAGAGGAAATGCCATCCACCTCTGCTGCTGCACAGCCATCCACCTCTGCTGCTGCAAGCCAGCCGTCAATGGACAGCTCCATCTCCAGCTCCAGCTCCAGATCCAGATCCAGCTCACCCTCTCCCCAGTAAACATCCCTCCGTCCTTCCCCTGCACCTGTCCCCAAAGGTAAAGAAATGTTGCATTTATATTTTGATTTTCTGTTTTATTTTATGTTACTTCATCTGTTAACCCACCTGTCTCTGTTCATGTCCACAGACGTCTGCTGCTCCTGCTCCTCCTCCTCCTCTCCACTCCAGTCATTCAGCCAGCCAGCCTCTGCACCCCTCCACAAAGGTAATGAAAACTTGCTTTTACTTTTTGATTTTGTGTTTTGTTTTTATGTTACTTCATCTGTTAACCCACCTGTCTGTGTTCATGTCCACAGACGTCTCCTCCTCTCCAGCCAGCCTCTGCAACACCTACCTTCACTGACCTCCTGCTCATCTCCCACTAACCTGCACAGCTTCATCATCCAGGTACCGTACAGTACATAATGAAATGTGAATTTAATTTTGCTTTTCTGTTTAGTTTCATGCTACATTTCATCATCCACCTGTGTCTTGTCATGTCCACAGCATCCCTCCAAAGCATTGTGGAAAGGCCGCCCCCTGGTCCAAACATCAGCACACAAACATCACAGTAAGGACAAGTTGTTTTTGGATGTGTTTAATTTATCTGTAAGCACAACACCTTGCTGTCTATGTGGTTTCATATGTTTCATTACAGTACATACAGTAATGTTAAAGCTACAGTATGTAAGATTGTAATGTAGTCTGTAACTTTTCAAACAATATATTTTTAACATATTTCTTCACTCAGTCACTATCTACTGACAAACTGATGTTAGACAAAGTAATCTCTGAAAAAAACTATAGTCCCCTTGCTTCTCTATCAGCATTTATAAAAACACTGAAAACACAGAGTGACCAGGACACTGACAGCCAATAAAAACAGAGTTTGTAACCAGCCAATAAAAACCGAGCTTGAATTCGAATCAGCCAATAAAAACAGAGCTTGAATTTGAATTTTAACAGACCACAAGGGGGCAGTGCCATATATGGCTCTGAGGGGGAGGGATCAGAATGCTTTGCTCGGTGGCACAACTGGTAGAGCTGCTGCCTCTCAGCGAGAAGGTTGCCGGTTCAAATCCCGGTCCGGGGCCTTTCTGGGTGGAGTTTGCATGTTCTCCCCGTGCATGCGTGGGTTTCCTCCGGGTACTCCGGTTTCCTCCCACAGACCAAAAAACATGCTTGTTAGGCTGATTGGTGACTCTAAATTGACCCTAGGTGTGAGTGTGAGAGTGGATGGTTGTTTGGTGTGAGTGAGACAGGTCCCTCTTGTAAATGAGTCCCCGTGACTCAACGAGGCTAGCCTGTATAAATAAAGGTTGAATGAATGAATGAATGAATGAATCAGAATGCTTTGCTTGTTGAAATTTTTTCTAAGTGCTGATGTTCTACAGAAACTGCAGACTCCACCTTTAACTTACAAATTTCTGTTTTCTAACAGTGACACCTGCTGCGTTCCCTCCTCTCCTGGGTGTACTGGCATCACACTGACTGAGGGATTAACCCTCCTGGGTGTACTGGCATCACACTGACTGAGGGATTAACCCTCCTGGGTGTACTGGCATCACACTGACTGAGGGATTAACCCTCCTGGGTGTACTGGCATCACACTGACTGAGGGGATTAACCCTCGTGGGTGTACTGGCATCACACTGACTGAGGGGATTAACCCTCGTGGGTGCAATGAAATCACACTGACTGAGGGGATGCTCCATGCCTCCTCCATGCCTCCTCCATGCCTCCTCCATGCCTCCTCCATGCCTCCTCCCATGTCAGACACCTGGACGCCTGTCTGACCACAGTCTGAACACCCGTGCGCTGCCTCCTCTCCTCCACATGAACGTGAGGCCTTTTCACAACTTGTGCATGTGTGTGTGTGGGGGGGTGTCATCTCTCTGTGTGTAATGTTCACTTCAACATGTGTGTTGTTTGTGTTCACAGACAGACCAGCTCTCCTGCCTCCAGTGGCATCACTGACCCATGTCAGACACCTGGACGCCTGTCTGACCACAGTCTGAACACCCGTGCGCTGCCTCCTCTCCTCCACATGAACGTGAGGCCTTTTCACAACTTGTGCATGTGTGTGTGTGGGGGGTGTCATCTCTCTGTGTGTAATGTTCACTTCAACATGTGTGTTGTTTGTGTTCACAGACAGACCAGCTCTCCTGCCTCCAGTGGCATCACTGACCCATGTCAGACACCTGGACGCCTGTCTGACCATGCATACCTTCTGCATCCTCGCATCAGGACCAAACACTTGAACTGAACTCACATCCCTCTGAATGATGCTGCTTGTTCCTGCATCATCCTGCATCCTCCAGCATCCTCCATCACATCAGGACCAAACACTTGAACTGAACTCACATCTTACCTCTGAATGATGCTGCTTGTTCCTGCATCATCCTGCATCCTCCAGCATCCTCCATCACATCAGGACCTCACACCTGCCCTGAACTCATATCTTACGTCGGCTTCTCTGAACTCACATGTTCACATTGATGGTTGCACTGCTGCATAAGCAGTCCCATCTGATCCAGGTTTGAACAGCAACTTTTGACAACCAAAGAGACTACCTTCACTTCAATCAAAGTAAGGGAACTTTCTTTTTTATGCTGTTTCTGTGCTGGCTGGTTCTACCTTTCTAAAGTTCATGGAGTGGACACTACAGTATGGCACTGTTGTTTTTTTAAACATGATGCTTGCTACATCTTTCTGGAGGATGTCACTTGTTTCTGATGTTTGTTTGCAACATGATGCTGATGGATGTCATGTGTTCATGATGGGTGTGACTTGATTCTGATGGATTTGGCTTGTTCATGGTGGGTGTGAGTTGTTCCAGATGCATTTGACCGGTTTCTGATGGATGTGACACATGGTGTCACATGGTGTGTGACATATGATGTCATATGGGTGTGACTTGGTTACAGTATTCAATGAAAGTACAGTACTGTACAGTACAGTACTGTACTGTACAGTAGTGCTGGGCAGAAAAGCACTTTTGTACAGTAAAAACTGTACAGGTATGTGTTTATAGATGAATGTGTGGTGTAATGTGCTAGCTAACTGCTTGTAAATAAAGTGTTGTGCATGTTTAAGGATCAGTATGTACGCTTCTTCAGTGTCATGTTGATAAACGGGTGCTTGGCGTCTCGTTAGCGCCCTTTTTCCGATTTGCGAGCGATGTTCCGGTTTTACGAGAGCCACGTGGTTTGTTCAAATTTGCGAGCGACGTTCCGGTTTTACGAGAGCCACGTGGTTTGTTCCAATTTGCGAGCGATGTTCCGGTTTTACGAGAGCCACGTGGGGTTTTCCGATTTGCGAGCGATGTTCCGGTTTAACGAGAGCCACGTGCGGCCGTTCCAAGTTACGAATTTTCGCTTTACGAGCGCCTCGGAGGAACGGAACTCGCTCGTAAGTCGGGGACTACCTGTAGTTGGGCTCACCTCGATGCACAGTATGGGCTCTGGAACCAATGGACATTACCAAGCTCCGCCCAGAAACGCCCCCAAGCTCCGACCAGTCTGCATGTCTCCCAAGCAGCAGCATTACTTTCAATGGAAACATGGCGTCGACTGACTCTGCAGGGTATTTCTGAGTCGAATAGTGTATCATTTCTGCCAGATTCCAACAAAATATCAGCCATGACAATGGACAGGGGAACCAACAAGTTCATGTTTTTTTTTTTTTTGGACGTTATCAAGTTGTTTGAGCCACGCGATGCCTCCAACAGCGTGCGCGTCACAGCTAATGCTACCGTCTGATGAGGAAAACAGCAGCTCACATGCTCAGCATTAATACAGCTGTGGACAGGATCACTGATGCCTATTGTCCTGCAAGGCTGGGTAAGTCAGGCATTCATGGTTTTGAGGGTTACTTTTGAAATCAGCGATTTCTATTGTTGGCAAAAGTTTGTGTGCCTTGGTCGCAAAGCTAATGCTAACTGTAATCTCCATTCATTCCTTAAGTGGTTGGTTAGCCGTTGCTGCTTTAGCTGCTAAACACGCCGACAGCGACTTTTGTGAGGGCTAACGAGCTCAGCCGTTCGGTGTGTTAGTTAAAATCCAGCCTTCGTGTCACGATTTTGTGCAGTTTTAGGTGAAATCGACAGTAGAGCTCGTTGTGTTAGCTAGCTCATGTGGAGTTAGCAGAGCTGTTTCTTCCCAACTTCCAGGACGTTCAGTGAACTGTGGCTTTCTCTCATCGTGACCGCGTGTTGTTAACTAGCAGGTTTCAAAAGCAGGTCAACCCTTCTCTGCTGGTGAAAGAAATAATTGTTCAGTTTTGTGGTCGTGCACAAGCTTTGATCCAAGCAAGGCATTCAGTTTCACATATAGGGAAACTGTGAATTTTACTTCCACAAATACGGTCAGGGTACCTGACATCTCCTGTACAGATACCCCACTAACGGTGGAGGACCATTTTTCCAGCCCTGACGCAAAAAAATTCTGCACGTATGCTAGCTAGCAATGTAAGTAGCATGTGGTGCCGGTTAGGGCTGGGGATATGGACAAAAATTCATATCTCGATATTGTTGTGATATATCGCGATATACGATATATATCTCGATATAATTTTCTTTCCATAAAAGAATAACAAAAATATATTTCTGAGTCAAAGCTTTGTCCCAGTTGTCACACAGCAACATTTATTAACAAACAGCTGTAACTCTACAAAATAAATGTCTAAAAAATGAACTATTTTATACATTACTTTATTTTTTAGACATTTATTTACACCTATTAAATAATAGTCCTCTTCAGCTGAGGGCAGCTGTGTCATTGCCTCTGATGTGTGTCCATCAGTCAGTGTATGAATGTGATAAAAGTACTGATTATTCTTTGTACAGTTCTAGTAGATTGCTGTATGAATGGGTAAATGAGGACACAGATTGTGTTTTAAAGAGCTTTGAGTGTCTTGATAAGATAGAAAGGTGCTTTCACTTTAGTCAGTGTTTGTGAACTGCAGTAAATGTGAGCCTGTGGTACAATATATTTGATATACTGTATCCGGTTTTATTGTGAAAGGGTCAGGGGGTTGTTTCCGGGTTCACGAAGACGTTCTCTAAGTTGCTCTACAAAGTGTCGCATTGAATCCTTGTGTAAAAACACGACAGCCTCCACTCAGAAACGTGAACAGAGAGGCGGAGACATTATTAAATCAGCAGTTTATCATAGCGCCAAAGACACGGTCAGTCTCAGCTGTGGAAGAAGGCGGCTAAAGCGTTAGCCATCTTGTTAGCCGCTAAGGACCGTATCTTTGGCGATGTGATGAGCTGCTGATTTATTAATGTCTCCACGTCCTTCTGCTCCTCTCATGAAAGCGCTGCAGTGCGCGCACGACTAAATGAGCTTGGACCCGTGGTTTGTTTAATGAAGCAGGAGGCTGTAAAAAAAACTCGGTTCTGCCGTTTCACGCTCCACTCCGCTGTTTAAATGGTGAAAAAGATTCGTAGATCCGAGCCTTCGTCGGGATTATTTTCAGCATCGTCTACAAAAATATTTTTTCTGCCCTCATCTGACAATTTAAATCCAAACTAGCTCAGGAAAAACATTGTTTTTCCCCCTCAGCAGCTGCGTCGCGGCTCTTCATATCTGCCGTGTTTACTTCTTGTTGTGCTGAAAGTCTCCGCGGCTCCGCCCTCCTGCAGCCTGCAGGAAGGAGGGGCTGGGTCTGTGCTGCTCAGTGAAGGAGAAGGAGGGGGGCGAGTGGGAGAAAACAGACAGACGGTGGATTCTTGATATAAACAATATAGTCTTGTCTTATATCTCTTTAGAAAAAATCTCGATATTTTAAAAATATCGATATATCGCCCAGCCCTAGTGCCGGTCTCACAAACGCTACCGTAGCGTTTGTTTTGTGAGACCGGCATGCACGTGGAAGCTGCGCTGTGACATGTTATGGGCATTAGCCAATGAAACGCGGCCCTGTGGGCGGAGCTTGGTAAGGTCCATATACTTAAGAGGGGCTGGACTTTATTCTACTCTGGAGTTGCCCATGGTGAGAGGCACCAAGCTAGTGTGGGTCTACTCTTAGCCCCCCGCCTTGGTGCTTGTGTGTTGGAGTTTTCTCCAGGCAATGATAGGGTGGCTTCCCTGCACCTTCGGGTGGGGGGACAGGCTCTGACTGTTGTTTGTGCCCATGTACAGGGGCGGGCTGGAACAATAATCCAGGCCAGGAATTTGATACCGTCCCAGGCAACCACCACCCGATTAACGCAAACCACAAAGACTGAGTTAAGTGCACTTTGAACACTACAGTATATTCATTCATTCATTCAACCATTATTTATACAGACTAGCCTCGTTGAGCCACGGGGACTCATTTACAAGAGGGACCTGTCTCACTCACACCCAGGGTCAATTTAGAGTTACCAATCAGCCTAACATGCATGTTTTTGGACTGTGGGAGGAAACCGGAGCACCCGGAGAAAACCCACGCATGCACGGAGAGAACATGCAAACTCCACCCAGAAAGGCCCCCGGACCGGGATTTGAACCGGGGACCTGCTCGCTGAGAGGCAGCAGCTCTACCAGTTGTGCCACCGTGCTGCCCAATATGACACCATATTTGATTTGATTTGATGTTTATTCATTCATTTTAAAAGAACAATACAAGACAGTTTCATCAGATACAAGAATACAAGTAGGATAAAATGAAGGGAGCAGAAAGAAGATGAAATCTTATTATATCTGCCCCTTATTTCACAGTTTGTTCAACCAATGATAACCTTCAAACTACATCACAAAATGAATAATTCTACTTAATTTTACTAACTGTAATACACAAACTACATCACAAAATGAATAATTCTACTTAATTTATCTAGCTGTAATACACAAACTACATCACAAAATGAATAATTCTACTTAATTTTTCTAACTGTAATACACAAACTACATCATTCTAACTGTAATACACAAACTACATCAGAAAATGAATAATTCAACTTAATTTTTCTAACTGTAATACACAAACTACATCACAAAAATGAATAATTCTATTTAATTTTTCTAACTGTAATACACAAACTACATCACAAAATGAATAATTCTACTTAATTTTTCTAACTGTAATACACAAACTACATCACAAAATGAATAACTCTACTTAATTTTTCTAACTGTAATACACAAACACACTAAGCTACATCATCAGTCAACATAAGTGTAATACACAAACACACTAAGTTACATCATATATAGTTTTTGAGCAAGTCCTTTTTGACCTTTTTCTTAAATGTATACATTGATTTTGCATTTTTAACATCACTCTCCAGAGCATTCCACAATCGAACTCCCTGAATTGAGGTAGACCGTCCCTTTAAGCTGGTTCTGAATTGTGGTTTGATGAATATCTCTGTCCCTTTGAGATTGTAATAACTTTGTCTTTTTATAAAATTTCTTTGGATATTTAAAGGTAATGTGTTATTATGAGCCCTATACATAACTGATAAAATACTATATTCTACCAATTCCTGGAATTTCAATAAATTTAGCTGAAGAAACAAGGTGTTTGATGGGTGACTGAAATGTTTTCTGGTGATTACTCTTACAGCTCTCTTTTGTAAAATAAAAACAGGCTTTGTAATTGTTTTGCACGCTTTTCCCCAAACCTCAATACAATAGATTAAATGTGGAACAATGATTGTGTTATACAACATATACAGAGCTTTATCAATTAAAAAATCCCTGACTTTATACAGTACTGCAATTGATCTAGCTATTTTTGTTTTAATGGAATTTACATGATGTTTCCATGTCAGTTTGTCATCAATGATAACACCCAGAAACTTCACTTCACTCACTTTACAGATCACAACATCTTCAATTTCAAATGGATCGTCATCAACAATTCTCTTTTTGTTACTGAATATCATGTAATTAGTTTTATCTAAATTCACTGGGAGAGTGGTGGCGCAGAGGTTAAGAAGGTGAGCTTGTGATCGGAAGATCGCCGGTTCAAGCCCCGGTACCGATGTAAGAATTATGAGGAGGTCAATATTAATACTGACCTCTTTATCCTTAATTAATCTACTTATTCAGATTGAATAGTAAATTCACGGATTCTGTTCTTTTTCAGTTTACCCAATATTTCTGTGATCTTTATGATGGATAAATACACAAAGCCATTAAGTGACAAAGACGTTAACTTAGTTTGATATGTCAAAGAGACACTATCATTTATTTAAAATAAATCAACTAAATTAACACCATTACACTTGATTGACATGATTTCACTTTCTTTCAAATTAATACGTCAGCACACTTGAATCATAACACAACAGACATAAATATTGGATGTTAACATATTTAGTCTGTGGGCTCTTCAGCTTAAAATAGTTTCCAGCTTAGATAGAGAGGGAAAAGGAATAGGAGGAAAGATTTATGGAGGAAGAAAAGTTAAGAGTCAGGGAGTTATCTTGATGTGTTTTAACCAGAAACATGGCAGTTCTCCGGCCGATTAAAGCTACACGTTGGTACCCTTGGCAAAGCATTTGACGACTTGTTACCTCGTGAAGATGGTCAGTCTCCCTCGGTCCAGTTTGGTCAGTTCGTTTACCATTCTCAGCGTCTCCAGACGTGCGCCTTGACTCGAACCGAAAGTAACGGCAGCTCCTGGTGCTGTTGTTCAAGATAAGACGTTCCTTAAAGGAATGTCAATAAAAGAGAGCTTTTCAGCTGTTGAAGATGGCTTATAACTTGGCATGTTATAAGTCTTTAACTGAATGACATGGTCATTAGCGTGTTGACCAGACGATCATCAGTTCTTTGGGGAACCTCATCAGGGGTTGAGGACCTCAGCAAACTCCAAGGAAAACAGGAAGTCAGAGCTCTTTTAAGGCTAACTTGACCTAGAAAGACGTAGCTCTTTCTCATTCGGTCTGTTAGGCCAGGAGCCACTGAGAGGAGGCATAAGTTAGATTAAAAATGTCAGAAAGGATAAGAAAGTTAGTTTAAGACGCCAGTCTCATGATACAGCAGATTTAGAACTTTCTTAACTCATTACCAACATTGTTGTATGAATAAACAAACGTCATCAGAGCATAACATATGGGACCTATTAATGATAATAGCTTGATTATTAAATAGGACAAAAACAAAAGTCTCTGGGTGTCTAGATTGTCCTGAGCTCAAGCTAAAATGAATGAGATAAAGTGTTCCTTTTATCTTCACATGCAAGTTCGAGAGGAGAGGAGAAATCCTCCATGTACAACATTTTGAATTAAGCAGAGTATTTGATTTATCTGACATTAAAATGTACTGATGCTCTTACAAATAAAATTATTCATTTGATAACATTTGAATTAACAAAATTAAAAGAAGTCTCTGGATGACTTAATTGCACCTTTGACACAGCAGTGAAACACAGTTTAACTCTCACAGAATAACACAGCTTAAAAGCACACATCATGAAAATGACAAAAGTTATTCTTTTGATCACATCAGCCTAAAATCAAAGATAGAAATAGTCTCTTTTGGTGACTATATTTATCAGATTACAGTTTAATGAATGATTTTGTAGTAAATGTCTTGCTTTACTGAGAGGTCAGTAAAGGTCATCACTGGACAGTTCAAAAACCTTAATTTGACCCTGGGTAGGTCCACTACATCTCCCCCCTTTTGGAAGCCATCGCCAGTCCTTGGGGATGGGGTCCAACACGAAAGGAAACCTTGAACTGTCTTTGATCTTGAAGTAATCCAGCAAGTGGAAAAGAAAAAATCAAAAATTATAATCCCATAAAGTTTTTTGAAATTCCATACTGTTCGGAGGTAATCCCATTGCGAAAAGCTTTTAATCCCTTGGAAAACTGAGTCTGTTAACTCTTGGCAAACAAAGTCTGTGATCCTTTGGGAAACAAAGTCTTATAATCCACAGCGGTAATTCCACAGCAGTAAATCCACAACGATTAGTTTTGTTGATTGATCAGCAACAATTGTTTTTATCAGCATGTAGAGGGGATCCCTCGATTGACGCAGAGGAGGCGA
This sequence comes from Garcialebias charrua, assembly GCA_038048925.1. Taxonomy (NCBI): domain Eukaryota; kingdom Metazoa; phylum Chordata; class Actinopteri; order Cyprinodontiformes; family Rivulidae; genus Garcialebias; species Garcialebias charrua. The sequence continues at coordinate 3,224 of JBBPBX010032968.1, read as the reverse complement.
CCCTTGGATGAAGGTTGAAGACCAAGCGTTGGAGCTGCAGGTCCCCACATCGAAGGTTGTTGGCTGGTTGGTTTCCAGTCAGTGCCACTCTGGTTCTATGTGTCATGCAATTATGTGGTTTTTTAGGTGGGCTTATGATTGGGATTTTACATTAGGCCCTACCTATATGCACCTGGTATGTAAGCTATCATGGTTTAGATCAGCTACAATTACCAATTAAGGGGTGGATCAATTCTGTAAAATTAGATATAGGGATTTGTACCTATAAAATTTTGGAGGGCTTCTGTAACGAAGGCCTCTAATTCCAAACTATTCCTCCATTCATTACTTAGTTTAGGTTAAACTAAAATAAAAATGAAATATAGTTTGATCTAAATGTCTGTTGTCTTTTAGACGAACGACGTAGGATTTGGTATTCCTAATAAATTTTGAAGTCTATGGCGAGACTCATCAAAATGAATAGACAATCTAGAATAGAAACGATCGAATCGGTTCAATTTAGAAATTGTGAGACCAGTGTAGTTTATTGTACCTTGAGTAGCTTTAAACTACATTGACTCTTCGACGATTGAGATTTAACAAAACGAACTGCATGTTGGCATAGTTAAATCCATATCATTCATTAACCAATGTTAATACAAAACCTTTTTGGCTGGGAGTGTTCAGAACCAAACAAAATCTCAACTAATGACAACAGTAATGACTAAACAACACGGAAACAACGTTTCACTGCTTCGACACACTCTTGTCGTCAGATTCCAAAGTGCAACACACAAGAAAAACAGGTCTCAACTTTATGACCGAGGTCAAATTAAATCTCGTGGATTTAAACGGTTGTTAAGGTTAGTTTTTTGTTGTGGGTTTTAGGCTTAGCGTTTCTAAGTTCTAGTTGGAACGGTTTCTTTTAGCAACTAATATAGTTTAAACTGTTTAGTTTATTTACTATCGTGTGCTTGGACGACCTTAATTTCCCATGAAGTCTGTGAGTTTGCGAGATCTTTGTCGTTTGTGGGGTTATTGAAATCTTTGTCTTTGTCTTGGGCATGACCTAACATCACCCCCCTGAGGTCATGGGGGACCACGAACACAGGTGAGGACGTCCGTCCATGGGCACAAGTTAGGATGCCAATGTTTAGTTTAAGCTGTTTTCGCAGCTGAGAGTAGACAGTACACAGGAACCTTTTAGGTATCGGCCAACGTTTCTTCTTACGTTTACCTCTTTCTGTGTAATTCAGGTGTGTCACAACTGTCGGCGCAGTCGCAGGTGTGTCTGATTGTTCAGACTGCGACGGGTCACTGTTGTTGGTGTGCGAGCGTTTCCCCCCTTTGTCTGAAGAGGGGCTCTTTGAGTCTGTAGAAACTGTGTCATTTCTGATTAGTTCTAGACTCAAATGCTCTTGAACCAAGGTTTCATCGAAAGCTTGGCTGATTGCCGATTTATCTGTCCCAGAGGACAGTACAGCGTCTTCGGTGTGGGATCCGTGGATCTCCACACCTTCTTCTACCTGTGGTAGGTAGTGTTCAGTGAGTGCTGATTGTTCCAGCTCGCAGAGGATGTTCTCATGTTGGGCCAGGGTTGGGTCCAACTGTTGGGACTCTTCTGCCTCATCTCTATTTGAAGGTTCACTTACCGGGCTAGTGTTCTCGGTTGAGGAGTCATCCGTGCCTTCTGCGGTACCGTCTGTTAGACAGACCGTGTCATGACCTTCAGGATCTTGTTGGCTGTCAGCATTTTGTTTGCTGTCAGCATCTTTATTTTCAACATCTGTGGCATCTGTGTCGATGTTATTAATGTTAACCGTGTGCTCTGAGTTTTTGTGAAAGGTAGTGTTGCACATCGCTCCAGGTAGGTCAATGTTGTTGGTGTCATTATCAGTGATAACGCCACTCATTGTATCAGGTTGGTCGAGCACTGTAACATTCAAATCTACTAACAAACTACTTACTTCCTCTGTCTCCTCCGAGCATAGAGGTGTTGGGCCATTATTCTGGGACATTCGTGACTCTTTGCATGTCACGAACTGTTCTGTTCGAGGCGCGGGAGGTGCAGTTCCGAGGTCCGGGAGTTTCTGTTGGGACCACGCATTGTTACATGAGTTTAGGTCCTCATACTTCAATTCCTTTTGAAGTTCACCCACCGGTAGACCTTGGTTTTCACCCACTTGGTTCGATCTGAACCATTTTGGGTCTCTTAAAGAGTGAACACCTACCTTTTGTGGTTCGTTGCTTGTCTCAGATTTTTCAATCTGAGGTGCTTTAGGGGCGGGGCTCCCTTTAAACCATTGTGAGTCACTGTTCCAGCTGGCACCAACCTTTCGTTGTTTGTCAGTTTGAAAATCTTGTTTATTCTTGCTTGCATTATCCAACCTTTCTATCAACCGACGTATGTTCTCCATCTCCTCTGAGGTCAGAGGGCCTTTGATACGACAGCGTTTATTCTCGCTTTCTATAGGAGAGAGAACCTCTTCTATTTTTAGCGACTGGGATACGACCTTTTGACCTGGGCACACCTCAGAGGGTGTTTTGCTTTGCATGTGAGCCTCAAAAGCAGTTACAGCACCCTGTATAATTTCATCCAAAGATGTTACTTCTAATTGACACCAGGTGTACAATGGCAACTTGAATCTAATATCAGAGATTAGATTATTTCTGAAAACAGATTTGAAAAGCGTCTGCTCTTCAAGTCCCGGTTCCATTATGTCGCCTGCATACGCCTTGAAAATCCTGTCAAAGAAATGCAAAGGATGTTCATCTTTTTCCTGCAAGACATTTCGGGCAGCTAAGTAGTCACCACACAATGAGAGAGATTTTCTCTCTGTGCGAGGTGCAGGGGGAGCAGGTCCTCGGCTTCGGGGTCCCTCTTGGTACCCTGTGATGTATGAGTCTACTAGAGGCACATACTGTATGAGCCTTGGACGCGCACCTTCTTGAACTTCCATCTTTGTTTTGATTTTTGTGAAAATCAATAAGACAGTTCGTATTTTAATGTGTGCAAATAAATCTTCACTTTTAAATGTGGCATTGAGTCAATCAAACTAACCAGCTGTGTGGTATAAGTGTTTCACCGTGTAATAAGTATTTCTATTCATAGGTACCTTCTTTCAGGACTTACCCTTAATGAACCTGTAAAAGTTAAATGCAAGCAGTGTTAACTTTAAATATAACTTATTTTTTAACAACAGTTACTAACTAACACAAGCATGATTTTCGTTTTACTTACTCAA
>JBBPBX010032967.1:3224-19477 GCA_038048925.1 Garcialebias charrua | reverse complement strand
TATATTGATAGTAATCTACTGCAAAGTCATGAATGTTATGTCTTTTATGCACATGCGTTTTGTTGCTGTGTTCTGTCATGTACTTTGCAGGATTGCAGACAGCGGTTGGGTGTGTTTGCCTTGTGCTCTTTTTGTGGATATTTGTTTTGTAGTCTTACTTTCAGTCTTTCTTTTCTTTCTATAAAAATCATAATGGTGTGAAGAGGATTGCTGTGAAGTGAGAAGGGAGGCCATCTATAAAGGAAAAAAAACTAAACCAGTTTTAAGTTTTTTTTTTCAAAATCACAGATTTTTCTTATTTATAGTTCAAATACTGAGAAGAGACGTGCGCCGATGCACCAGGTGGCTGCGCTTCACCAGGGATTGCGCAATCACTTGGCTGACTGTGCTGTATGCTGCAGTGAGCCCGTATTCCTGCCCCTTTTATGTCGCAATTAAAATGTCCAAATACTTTTGTTATATAAACTACATTTCTATAGTTTAGCTGGTGAATATAATGTACAGGTAGTCCCCGAGTTACGACGCAGTTTTGTTCCTACGCCCGTTCGTAAGACGGAAATCATTGCAAGTCGGAAAATACGTCCAAACGGCCTCTCATACATCCAAACGGCCCCTCATACATACAGTACTGTATTTTTACCAAGCACTTCGCCTATCCTAACACATTACCCTACATAATTATCAAAAAACACATACATTCAAAGCCATAATGAAGGGGAAAAAAGAGTTAATTTCTTACTGGGAGCTGGTGAGCTTCCTGTAGCTTCACAACGTTTACAGCAACGTCTGTTAGCATGTTAGCTTGTTGCTCAGCTGTCCCTCTGCTCAAAACAATAGAGCTTTGGAGCGCATGTGACCATGAGGGGGCGTGTCGGGGGCGTTCCCGTCTCGACAGCCATTTTTCCTGGTCAGAAAAAAAGAAAAGACCCGAGTAATACTTGCCTCCACTGACATTCCCAGTCATTTTAGCAGACCTGGGCTGTGTCAGTGTTTACACCACAAATAATTTTTATAATTACAATTCACTGGGAGAGCTGGTCCAATCTATGAACAGCTGGGTAGATGATTTGGACATTTTTAAAGCCCCCAGATTGTAAATACGTTGAAGGTACGTTGTTTTTGGCTCCTTAATTGTACATAAATTATTAATTTACATTTCTTTCAGAATCAAACAACCTTCTGTATGCTATGAGTATTAAAAACTGAGAACACTTGATTTTTAAAGTATGTTTTTTAACTAAATTACAAAGGTCCAAGTTGAAAATTACCTTATTTTTAATGACTTGAGCATGTCTAATAACATGTAGACTTCAAATCTTGATTAGATTACTATAATCACTATATACAGTATATGTATTAAGATGCATATATATACTGTATATTATAGATTGTCTTTTCATTCACCATTTTAATTGTGTTCACAGGTTCTGCTCTGACTCTGAGCCACCAGAACACCGTGGGTCATGCTGAGTAACAGTGTGTCTACACACAGAAATAAAATGGTGTGTGAATCATCAAAACACCTACATTAAAATACAGCGAGCAGTAAAAAAAATCTTAAAGTTAAAGCATGTGGTTTCATCATAAACACCAACTCCTGAACTTGGAGCATCTTCTGATGGACTCAGTGTGATCGCTGCTGCCTGGAGAAAGTTCCCTCACAGATACAAGACATGCAGCATCCAGCAGCTGGAGGCAGGAGATGAAGTTTACCTGCAGAAGCATCACCCACTCTGCACAGGTGCATAATCAAACCACTGTGACCTTGTGTGGACCACACAGACATGGCTGGACGTCTACAGAAAGCATGAAGCTTCCTAAAGATATTTCTCAGAGCTTGTACTTCAAGGGAGACATAATTATGTAAAACATGCTGTTGACTTATATTTGCACATTTTTGTGTGTTTTCTATAAAATGTATTAACTCACACGTTCATCACATTTACTGGAAATGTTTAATTACATCAAATGTTTACTTCAAAATGGATCTGTTTCATTTCAAATTCAAACAATGACAACAATACGGCAAAGCAATGAAGTCCTGTATAGTACCTGACTTTTTTTGTGTCACCCCTAAGAAATTCTTTGTCTAGCTGTTTTTTATTCAGCTCTGACCTGAGCTCCCTGTTTTCCTGTAAGAGACGATTAATTTCTGCTCTTCTTTGTTCGCACAACTGACATTCTGTTTGTCGCCTTTTTGCTGCTGGTTCATCTTCCTCCTCCCCATCTGCAGCGACAGTGATGTCCTCTCGTGGGGTTTCCACCGCAGACTCCACAACTTGCTCATGCTCCTCTCCAGCAGCCTCCACAAGCTGTGTGTGCTCATCTTCTGCTGCCTCCACCACCTGTTGGTGCTCATCTCCAGCTGCCTCCATCACCTGTTGGTGCTCATCTCCAGCTGCCTCCACCACCTGTTGGTGCTCATCTCCAGCAGCCTCCACACCTGTTGGTGCTCATCTCCAGCTGCCTCCACCACCTGTTGGTGCTCATCTCCAGCTGCCTCCACCACCTGTTGGTGCTCATCTCCAGCTGCCTCCATCACCTGTTGGTGCTCATCTCCAGCTGCCTCCATCACCTGTTGGTGCTCATCTCCAGCAGCCTCCATCACCTGTTGGTGCTCATCTCCAGCTGCCTCCATCACCTGTTGGTGCTCATCTCCAGCAGCCTCCATCACCTGTTGGTGCTCATCTCCAGCAGCCTCCACCACCTGTTGGTGCTCATCTCCTGCTGCCTCCATCACCTGCTGATGATCATCTCCTGCTGCCTCCATCACCTGTTGGTGCTCATCTCCAGCTGCCTCCATCACCTGTTGGTGCTCATCTCCTGCTGCCTCCATCACCTGTTGGTGCTCATCTCCTGCTGCCTCCATCACCTGTTGGTGCTCATCTCCTGCAGCCTCCACTGCTTGTTGATTTTGCCTTTCCATCACTTCCTGGCCTTCATCTTCCCCTTGTGCTCTGCTGTAACGTCTCTTTAATCGACGAGCATGTCTGTCTGATGTTGACACTTTCACCTCGGAGTGTCCCAAGTGCAGTGTTGGAGCCCAGTCGGGATTTGACTCATCCATCTCATAAGAAGATTTGCCTTGAAGAGAACGCAGATCAGTAATATAATTATTGCCAGAAAACATTACTGTCATCCATCTAGTATATTATTTTTTGAGTTGAAATTACTGAAGTTCCATTAGTAGATTACCTTATTTTAATGGTGATGTATAAATGTCATAACAATGTACTACCCTTAAATATTCAGACACATTTTGTTAAAAGATGAAGTACTTTAATGTGTAATATGTTGAAATTTGAAAATTGAGATGAGTTACTCATTTTTTGTTACTTATAGATTATTCTTTGAATAGATTGTTTGGAAAAGGGGCAGATATAATAAGATAGTTTCTTCTTTCTGCTGCCTTTCATTTTATATTTTCTTTTTTTTGTCTTTGTTGGGTATTTATTTTGATAAAATGAATAAAGAAATAAATTAATAATAAAAAACAATATGCTACAGTCAATGTGACAACACAATCAACTTTAAACAGTTTATTTTAAAATAACACAGATGTCCGACCTAAACTTGGTTGACCCACTATGCACTGAACTCGACCAAAACATGATACACCTTGACAAAATGGCACAACTCCAGTAAACTGATTTAAAATACTCACCTGAATGGAAATGTCTGGAACAAACAAGCATGTATCTTGTGATGTTGGAGAACGTTACATCAGGACGTCTCACTGCTGATATCCATGCCATTCGTCTCCCCTCGCGTTGTTTCCAGGTAGGGAAACTATAAAACGAGAGTCCGTTTTCTATTTTTTTACCTTTTCTGTCGTGTGAACGGACATTGCATCCTATTACACAGCAATTTCGGACCATTGCTAAACTGTTGAAACCTGATTCGAACAAAATACGAGCGACCAGCAAAAATGGCGGATCGACAAAAAACTACAAAAAAAACTACCCACAATGCTGTGCGCGGTGGACCAGTGACGTCACGCTCCAAAGCTCTATAAGGTCTCCTGGATTTCCACGTGTGGTCCAGGGGTCCAGAATTAGCATATTTAGCATATTAGCCACTCCTGACCTCCTCCTCTGCTCTGTTCTGCCTTATGTCTCATGTTTCCAGCATGTAAAGCTCCCCCTCTTTCCCTCCTGTAAGTTTTGTTTCTCCTGTAAGTTTCATTTCTCCAAGTTTCCACTGAGCGCCAAAGCTCCTTCTCCCTCCCACCCTCTCTCCTGTAAGTTTTGTTTCTCCTGTAAGTTTTGTTTCGGTACCATATTCTCTGGTGTAAAGGCGCATAAACCACGTAACTTGAAACAATGCTTTTCAATGGGAGGCATTTGTAAAGTCAAAACGTCGTAAGTCGAGACCGCTGTAACCCAGGGACTACCTGTATAGTGTTTTTGTCAAAAACTGTATGTGTGTGTGTTTTATGATATTTTATTTTAATTTGCAGGACTCGGGAAAAAAGTTGGCATAATGAAAACACACTCACAGAACTGTGTTTATCAGGATGCTTTAATAAAAAGTTGCCACAGATACAATGAAATGTTGCAAAGCATAAATATGTTAAAACTCAACAAACTGTTATTTGCTAGGATTTGAATATCAATTTAAACCCCGCCACAAACAAACAGCAAAGCTTCAAGCTTACACACACACTCAAATGGCATTGATATAAAAAGTACAGTATCTCTCACCGTTGATCTCTCACCGTTGATACCAACAGGGAAGTCACACTGTTCGGCGGGAAATATGGTCATCAATGCAAAACCGGATGTCTGATCAGGACCCACGGTAGACTTCAACGCCTTTGTCTGAGTGGCTTCCTTTTATATCTTGAGATGTGTGTGCGTGCATGTGTGTGTGTGTGTGTGTCTTTGTGCAAGTACTATGACTTCACCTCATCTTGATACAAACATGTTTTTTAAGTGTTGAGGTAGTACCTTGCACGGGTGAGGGATAACATTTCTTATTTGACTAGCCTGTTACATCTTTTACCAAGAAAGCTACAAGGTCATATGTGAAAAGAAGCAGGGCCCTTGTTTCTCCCACATAGCCAGTGCCTTCAAAGCAAAATTGCCTCACTAAAAGGTCAGCTTGACACTAATTATATGGTCAGCTTAAACAACACACTAAATTTGATGAAATAGTCATTAAGCATAATGTTGCTCTGGTTTATCTCATTCCTCAGTGTGTAATTTGTTTCTTGTGCTGAGCGATCATAAAACTGTTGCTAAAAGGTGCTGGTTGAGGCACGCAGTTGTCCTGCCTCATAGAGGAGGCGCTAGTGAGCCCAGGGATTCTGCTTGCGCATCCTCTGCTCCGCTACAGAAGAAGTGACAGCGCAATGGAGGATTATATTTCTAAACTAAAACAATTTTTAAAATTGGATTTTCAATCGAAGCAGGAGGTAATACAAAAAGGACAACCAACGCTGGAGCTAAAAGGTTTTCTTCAGACTACAGGACAGAAGACCCGCTCTTTTAAAACAGAGTGGTACACACAGAAAGGCTGGCTGTGTGGATGTCCAGCAAGAAACTGCCTTTTCTGCTACTCCTACCTGGTTTTCTCAGCTTCTGACAATGTCTGGAATCAGATGGGATATTGTGACCTGAAGAATTTGACAAATTTTGATCTGCAGTGTTTTTATGTTTTTCGTGTTGTACTTCATTGTCTGTGGTACCTGTTGCTTGTTTGTTTGTTCAGCACTTAGGTGTGGACTTGTTCCTGTTTAAAGTGCTTTATAAATAAAATGGTATGGTATGGTATGGTAAAAAGCCTAATTAAACATGAGCAGTTGGTCACCCATATTCAAAGCCAGATCACGCTAAAAACGTTTGGGATGTCCAGGATTGACTTGGCTTTGGACGAACAGCGACAACTCAACATCAGCATCCACAATGCTAAGGTGAAAGAGAACCGAGAAGTTTTAAAAGATCTCATCAATGCCACCTGCTTTCTAGCCAATTAGCAGCGAGGCAGAGAGACTTTTTAAACTGAAAGCCAACAAGGAAGACTTTTACAAAAAAGTCAATGACGCCTTTGTTCAGAAGGAGTGGCGCATGGATTTCATTTATAGGTAAAGGTAAGACTAAAATATTTTTTTTCTCCAAATTAAATGTGCTTTTTTGTGTGTTACAGTTTGTATGTGTAAAGATTTCTGATGTGAGAATTTAAAGTGCGACTAAACCCAAAATTAACTTTTTTTAGCTGATAAACTCCCTAGAATGTGTTTAAAATGTTATCTAGCACTATGGCTGTGTTTATTCTCACATAATTGTGCATATCTGTGTAAATTGGCAATATTTGGCAATATTTGGTCTAAAAATGTGTTTACGGTAGTTCTATGGGTTGAACTGGTGGATTACACCTTAATTTTCTTATTTGTGCAAACGCTCATGTGTGACATGTCTGCTCATGTGTGATGTCACACAGGTGGTTCAAGCAGAGCCAATCCCCTGCAGAGATGAGAAGTGCATACCTTATATGGAAGTGCTGCATTTCACTCCTGACAAGCGGTTTTATTTTTCTTTTCATTTTTTTAGGCCTTTGGTTTTGGATGGAATGGGTGGAATAGATAAATACATCTACATGTTTATTCTTTGTTGTTGCTTGGTGTATGTTGTTGGCTAGAGGTTTAATTTGTTTTAGGTTGTTGCAGGTGGAGGCGTGAACAAAAGCACAACTCTACCTCCACCCTTCCTTGTCTCTCGACACGCCCATTTTCAGGGAGATTTTGGAAGGAGGAGTTACCGTCTCAACCTGGGTTTAGTCTCACTTTAAACACAACACGTTAACTGCTGCCAATAAAATGGCAAATAAACTACTCTGTAGGGTTCATGTATTATAAAAGAAGAAAATAACGCTATCCAAAGCATCCAAAGTGCTGAAGAAGCTATGGCAGACAAGCCAAAACGTGGATAACATTTTCTGTCTGTTTTTTTATTATACAAATGAAAAAAACGAGGGATGGGACCAATCCGATCCAATATCGGTATCCGATAACAGCATAGTTTCAGTATCTGGTATCGATTCCAACCTGCCGATATTTTCCGATCCAGTTTCAAAGAGTATTTATGTTCAATCACAAGCTGTGACTGCTTTAACAGAGTGTGAGTTAAACCCAATGATGACACTTTGGGCCTCACAACAAGAAAAACCTAAACTTTAGCAGCTAACAGGAGGCATGTCCTCACCCCACATGTCCTTCTTACTCATGGTTCAGTTGGAAAAACTAAAAAAACGCTAAGCATGATGGGAAATACAACACAGCCACTGCCTAACTGGTTAAGGGAGTGGCTGTGTTGTATTTCCCATCATGCTTAGCATTTTTTTAGTTTTTCCAACTAAACCATGAGTAAGAAGGACGTGTGGGGTGAAGTCATACCTCCTGTTAGCTGCTAAAATTTGTGAGGTTCCTGTGGTTAGGCTCAGAGAGCTCAGAGAGTCTTCATTGGATGTATCACACTGTGTTGAAATAATTGTTCTCAGTTCAAAATCTTCATTATACACAGTTGCAGGGGCACAACTACATATTTTTGAGGTGGATGCGAAAACATCAACGGCGCCCCCCCCCTTTTTTTTACCTGCCGCCTCATACAGCTTTCCTCCCTTAGTCATGCACTTAGAAAATACAGTAGCAATATTACAGATTTTTTTATGTTACATATTATATCAGGTGATCATTCCAATCATAAACAAATAAGAAGTTTAATAAAGTAAAAATATATAACAATAGTGGTAATCAGTGCTCAATATTTTATGTAGAAAAAATATGAAATCTTAACAGCCTGGAGTCCATGTCAGTGTTTTAACATTTATGACATTTAAACTGTTACTTTCCATGAAAGAAGACAATGAAAGATGGTCATCAGAAATTCAAACCATCATGGTATACAGTATAGGTTTTTGTTGCCTCCCTAATGTAATTATTCCTACCTGATGTCATCACTTGTCTCCTCTATCACTGACCTCGTGTCTGTCTCCTTCACCCTTTGTCTGTGGCATTCTGCACTGTCATATGGTCTAAAAAGCATTATATATTAGTTGTAAAAATTACAGATCTTAATACAGTTTAAAAAAATAATGTTTACATGTTATTGCTTGGGATTAAGTAGCTGTTCCCTCACTTCCACCTGCATTAGACCAACCTGTTGCCTTCCCCAGTCTGTCCTGATTCCTCTGTCATCTTCTCTTCCTTCTCTCCATCCTCACAGCTGAATGACATTAATTTTGTGTTAAGTAGGTTTAAAAATACAGCAGTCAAACCACAATAGAAATGAAACTTTAACTTAAATGATCTCCTTGTTGGATAACAGTTACTGACTGGACATTTCATCTTATCTGACGTACCAGATACATCACAACACACACCACTGTAGTGATAAATAAGACATTTAAACTCAAGTGTCCCTCTGTCAAAAAGGTTGGGAACATGGGTCACTAATCTTTTTGAGTCTAAGGGCTATAGTGACACTGAGGAGATACACACATAAACTTGTACAACTCATCTTTAATTAAAGAATCAATAATAATAAATGTACATATGAGTGAATAAATTGCAGCACTGCGTTGGAACATAGCTGGGAACTGCCACCACAGTTTTGCTTTCCTGTGTTAATGTTTCCTGAGTTTTATTTAGGTGATTCTTACACTTAGTGTGTGGATGTGTGTGACACGTATCAAATATTCATAACAATATTAAACAAATCAAGTCTATAGGGGAGGCAACATTTATTTAACAGCCAAATATGGGACGATTCATATTAGGCTAGCTTTAGCTAATACCTGAATATTTACAAGCCTCCTGTTCTGCTCATACACTGACTGTACTTACCTAATATCTTTTGACCACACTGAAAGGCTTTTTTCCATCCTGCCAAAAACTTCGGGAGCTACGAGCTTTAAATATCCAAATGCATTTTGTTAAAAGACAAAGTTGTTATAATCTTAAGGGGACAGAGATGTTTGTAAAACCACAATTCAGAACTAGTTTGAAGGGACGTTCTACCTCAATCCAGGGAATTAGATTATGGAATGGCTTGGAGAATGTAGTTAAAAATGCCAAGTCAATGTTTACATTTAAGAAAATGATCAAAATGAATTTGTTAAAAAAATATATATGAAATGACGTATTGTGTATTGTATTAGTTAGAAAATTAGAAAGAGTTAGTCATTTTGTACTGTTGGTGGAAGATTATTATTGTTTAATCTGATTGTTTGAAAAAGACTGACTATCACAGCTTGGACGCACAGTCTGTAATACAAAAAATTGTACAGGACACATGATTGTCAACTTTAAAATTGTTTACATTAGTAGGACAGTACTGAATACGAGTACAGTACTGTACAGTAAAAAGTTAAAGAAAAAATAAAATACTTTGGACAGTCATTGCCATTTTGTAGTTTCCTCTCAGTAAGCCTCCACTGTATTACCACTTATAATGACCACATTTCCCAGAAGGCAACAGTTCCCTACCCAGAAGCCCAATTTCCTTCTTGATCTGATTGGCGCCCAACGGATGCAGATGTGGCAGGAAGCAGGTGGAGACTCCACCTGCTGCCAGAATAATTGCTTGCTCAGCCAATAACACTAGGGAGCATTCACAATAAAAGCACAGGTTGCGTACGGGCTTTGGTTGATTGAAACGTCACTCAGCGATGTTGGATGATACACCTGTCAAAAAATGTTACAGGCGCATACCTCCCTCTGAGCATGAGGCTGCTAAGGAGCCCATCCATAAATTGCTTGAGGCACACATAATTAGGGAAAGCAGCAGCCCATAGGCTAGTCCCATTGGGCTTGTTAAAAAAAGAATGGGACTTTGCGTATGTGCGTTGACTACAGGCATCTAAATGCTAAGACCAGAAAAGATGCCTTTCCCCTCCCTCGTATAGAGGAATCTCTAGATGCACTAACTCTCTACCCTCTCACATGGTTTCCACAGAATTTTGCAACTCCCTGATGTCATATTTCAATAAAAAGATTATTTCAATTCATAAACACCTTGGACCAAATACTGCCCCCAGCATCCTTGTTGAACTCCCCCCTCCCTCCCTCCCTTTCTCTGTCTTCTCCCTCCCCTCTGCTGATGACATTACTGACATTATCAGCAAGTCCAAGTCCTCATCCTATCAACTTGACCTATTTCCCACAGTTCTTGTTAAATCCTGTCTCCCGTCTCTGCTCCCTATCATCCAGACGCGGATCTACCATATAGGCAATTGAGGCCATTGCCTGGGGCCCCCAATCAGCAGGGGCCCCGGCCCCGCCCTGCCCCGGCCAGTCACCTACATTCCTAACATTGCTCCTGCTTGTTAATGTACGTTTAACATAAAAATAATTATAGTTACGATGAAAACGATCATTAAAAACGCAATACAAAAAACGGTCGATTTCTGTATCCCCCTACTAACATGGACTATTCCATCTTGACATCTTCCGGGTCAGAGGTGAACTCCGCTCCATCATTATTGAACTGCTAACGCTGTGGCTAGCTGCTTGTGCTTGTTGTCTTCATAAATCATGGGAGAACCCCGCTGTATCAAGCCAAATTAACGCGGCCGGAGGACTGTATTGGATGTTTTGTGTCAACCACTCGACGGTGAGTCGTTTGTTTTATGTATTTGTGTTCCTTTTATGAAATAGAAATGCGGTGGTGACACGCCCACTCCATTTATGTTTTTGAGATTTAAAAGTGGTCTTAGTGATTAAAAGATCATTCTCTTTTTGTTAATTTCGTGGCCGAATGGAATATATATACGTAAAGTATTAAATAAATCCTTTGATTTTTGTAATTTCATCCTTTTAGGATAATTTTAGTTACTTTTCATTAAATCTGTTGACTGCCTATAGAAAATTTGGAATTGGTTAATTTCTTTTGGGTTGCGCAACAAAACAAAAGAAAAATTACTATTTGTTTTTTGAAACAATATTGAAGTAAATTAAGCTTAATTGACTTATATGAATTAAACTTGGATACAACTTGGAAGTGCACTTTAAAACTTGATCTGTAACTTAAATTTGATCTGTACTGTTGATGTGGTCTTTGAATTGAAGTTATAATATTAATAATAATAATAATAATAAACTTTATTTGTATAGCACCTTCCTACAATGCCTTGCATTGACCAAGGTGCTTAACAGGACATTTGAATGATTCTTGAAAAATACCTGCTGGAATTATTTTATTTGCTTTTGTGAATGTTTCAACTATGTGAATGATTAAATATTTTTGATAACAGTTTAGTCCTGTGTATATAGTAATGCTAATTTTTGTTTTGTTTATGACCTTGTTTAGGTCAGGGATTTTTTTCACCCCCTGTTCCCACCCAGGATGGCAAGCTACCGATCACCGCAGCTGTGCGGTAGGACTTAAATTGCACCAAACTATTTGTTTTTTTCTGGACCTATTACCCTGGATCATGAACTACAAACTACCGGATTATTGATTGATGGATCTTTAATCATCCGGGATTCAAGAACTGATTTAAAATGGGAAAAAAAAGAACTCTTGGGTGTACTTAGGGTCTGTTTTGTTGTGTGTATTTTGTCTATTGGTTTTACTCAAAGAAAATGATTATTATTACAAACAATATTATTATAAATACCTTCCTAAGTCTATACAATACAAACAACTTAAAACTTGCTTCTTGTCTGATGGTGTTTTATTCACACAACAGGCTCCTCAGCTGAACCTTTTCTGACTGCCTATTTACCATATCTGGCCGTGGTCAGGCGCCTAGCCTTAATGAGCGTTACACATCACCCAAAAATCCAGGAAGTGCTCAGTATGCTTGAGCGGGAAGACAGAGGAGATGGAAAACAGATGAAGCCAACGCGAAGATACGAAAGCGGAGCTGAAAAACGTAAAAAGACTTTAAAAGATAATTGTACCTTATTAAAGTAGAAAAAAACGGTTGTTTTTATTGTCTAGTTCCCAGTATTAGAGTATGAACATGAAAATCTTTGACCTTCAGGGCAGGGCCTAATGGTACATTTAGGGTGACTTGGGGGAGGGCCCCTTTACAAAGGTTTGCCTGGGGCCCCAAAATGTCTAAGTCCGCCACTGCTATCATCACTAATATCATCCACTTCTCCCTAACCTTTGGCATTGTTCCCACAGCCTTCAAATCTGCTGCAATCACCCCTATCATCAAGAAACCAGGTCTTGACTTTACCAACTTCAGTAATCTTCGTCCGATCTCAAATCTGCCATTCATCTCCAAGATTCTTGAAAAAAACTGTTGTTAGTCAACTTCACTCTCACCTGTCCAACACTAGCCTGGTTAAAACCAGACCCTGTCCTTCACTTCGCTTCAGACAAGGGTCTGGGACCTGTCCATTGAAAAACGATTCTTGCTGGAGGCGTGGCCTCTGCTGATGGCTGCTCCCCCGTGGTCTGCTGAACTTGACTTCAGCTCCGCCTCCTGCTGAATTTTCTCTCGCTCCGTTGTATATTCTGTGTTTATATGATAATAAAACGTCCTAATAAAATAAAATAAAACCATGGAGCGCTGGTCCAACACACCAGAAGACCAGGAAATCTGATGGGACTCGGGCAGCAACTTAAAACCTGACTTTAATTCTCTCGTGACAACCTGAGGCATTTCCTTGTTCAGCGGAGGGAGAGGAGGAGGAGGAGGAGGGAGCGAACACTTGACTTTTGGGAAAAAAACAAAAGAAAACTCCAGATAAGGGATTAAGAAGGGGAAATTAATAAATTTGTGTCACATATAAAACAGTCCTGCATCGCTTTGAATGAGAACATGCGGCTGCGAGCTGGCTGCGCGCTGGGACAGGTGGGGGCATTTCCTTGTTCAGCGGAGGGAGAGGAGGAGGAGGAGGAGGGAGGAGGGAGCGAACACTTGACTTTTGGCCAAAAAAACAAAAGAAAACTCCAGATAAGGGATTAAGAAGGGGAAATTAATACATTTGTGTCAACAGTCCTGCATCGCTTTGAATGAGAACATGCGGCTGCGAGCTGGCTGCGCTGGGACAGGTGGGGGCGTAGGTTAGGGGCCAAAAACTCCGCCCCTTCTGTTCTCTGATTGGTCCGGTCAAAAATCTACCGGAGAAATCCTTGTCTATGAGAGAAGTCCCAGACTGTGCAGTGAAGGGAAATGAGAATTGAGCGGAGCTGTGCAGGAAGGCGAGGGCCAGGCTAGTCCAACACCAACATTTATGAAGAGTTTCAATCTGGTTTTCGCCCCCACCATAGCACCGAAACAGCTCTAGTAAAAATTACTAACGACCTTCTTCTTGCTGCTGACTCTGGTCTTCTGTCCATCCTCATTCTTCTTGATCTAAGTTCTGCCTTCGACACCATCTGTCATTCTATCCTCCTCAACAGACTAACCTCCATTGGCATCTCAGGTACCCCGTTAGACTGGTTCAACTCCTATCTCTCTGACCGCACTCAATTCATTCAGCTTAAATCCTTCCGTTCCCAGTCTTCCCCTGTCTCCACGGGTGTCCCCCAAGGCTCTGTCCTCGGACCCCTCCTCTTCATCATTTACCTCCTTCCTCTAGGTCACATCTTCCGCAAATACGGCGTCCATTTCCACTGTTATGCTGATGACACACAGCTCTACTTGTCATCAAAACCTAACTCCACCCACCCACCCTCCATCCTCACCGACTGTCTCAATGAGCTAAATCACTGGTTTTCTAACAATTTCCTTCAACTAAACAGTAACAAAACAGAAATCATTCTTGTCGGTACCAAAAACTCTATTTCAAAATCAGAACATCTTCTCGTCCCCCTTAACAACTCTCTGCTATCCCCCTCCCCTCAGGTCAAGAGTCTCGGTGTCATCCTCGACACCACTCTCTCCTTCACTTCACACATCAACAATATTACTCGGTCTGCCTATTTCCACCTCCGTAATATTAACCGTCTCCGTCCTTCTCTCACACCCCGCTCCACAGCCATCCTGGTGCACAGTCTTGTGACTTCCCGTATCGATTACTGCAACTCCCTTCTCTATGGCCTCCCCAACAAATCTCTCCACAAGTTACAGATGGTCCAGAACTCAGCTGCCCGTGTCATCACTCAAACCTCCTACTATAACCACATCACTCCTGTCCTGCAGCAGCTCCACTGGCTCCCGGTTAAATCACGCATCATCTTCAAAATTCTACTTCTCACGTTCAAATCTATCCACAACCTTGCCCCTCCTTATCTATCTGACCTCCTACAAATCTCCATCCCATCACGCTCTCTCAGATCCTCCTCTTCGCTACATCTCCATGTACCCTCTGCCCGCCTCTCCACCATGGGGAGCAGGGCCTTCACCTGCTCTGCCCCTCACCTCTGGAACGCTCTACCACCAGACCTTCGAAACACCACCTCCCTTTCTCTGTTCAAGACAGCCCTGAAAACACATCTCTTTAGACTAGCTTATCATTAACTTTACTAAATGTATTTTTATTATTTTGCATTTTATAATCTTTATGTATTTTATATTTCAATTTGTCACTGATAATGTTTGCACTGTATTGGTTTGTTAAGTGTCCTTGGGTGTCCTGAAAGGCGCTTTTAAATAAAATTATTATTATTATTATTATTATTATTATTATTATTATTATTATTATTATTATTATTATTATTATATTATTATTATGTGGAGCAATGGTGCCAGACCTGTGAGAGATGCCAGGTTGCAAAACAGTTGCAGTCACAGGCCTGTGCATTCATGGGACATTTGTTGGCTTCACAACCTAATGAGATTCTAGCCATTGATTTCACTATGTTGGAACCTACTCATAATGGATTGGAGAATGTACTGGATATGACAGATGGCCGTAGGAATGGAACTTGTGTGTATTAGCAAGTACAAGTGTGTACTTGCTAATACACAAGTTCCATTCCTACGGCAGTTCGCAAGTCAAAAATCACCGTAAGTCGGAAAACACACGAGCCGCCACTTATACACGTACATGTATGGTACTGTACAGTTACCAAGCACTTCGCCTATCCTAATACAGTACCCTCAAAAAACACATACAGTACATTTGGACCCATAATGAAGGAAAAAAAATAGTTAGCATGTCTGTTAGCATGTTAGCTCGTTGCACGTCCGAGCTCTGCAGCTTCTAGCTGCTTCACGCAGTCCAAACTGTTTGTAACTGCATACTTACTCTTACATTTTGTTGTTAGATGTAACTGGGAACCTGTGTACATTCATTCAACCTTTATTTAGTCAGGTAAATTGAACCTCATGGGCTCATTTACGAAAGCGACCTGCTAAAACTAAAGAACGATGAACAGCAATGGTAGAATTTCCTTAAACAATAAACAATAAACAAACAATAAACAATAAACAATAGAAAACAAAAAAGAGAAAAAACAAAAGAAAGAAATACTTTTTTTTTTTTTTAAACAAAGTATCAAAAAACGAGCAAAACATAAGGTAGACGTATAAAATCAAAGACAGGAACAAATCTGCATTGGTTTAATAACATAATCTCCTTTCATCACATGTACCACATGCGGTGAAAAAAATGACAATAAAGACTCTCTGACTCTGTTAGCTCCATGCATTTGGAACCATAAGGAAGGTAAAAAGAGTTAATAACTTGCTGGGAGCTGGTGAAGCAGTTTCTCCGCGTTAGAATTGTTAGCTCCGGGTCCGACCAACATCTGAGGCTGCCAGGCGGAGCATCCAGGCGAGCTCCCGGCCGCAGCAGGCATCTCCGCCGCCTGTCGGCTCAGTGTCCCCGGTGGAGCTGGCGTTAGCATGTAAGCTCCGGGTGCCACCAACATCCAGGCCGCCAAGCCGTTCGTCCGCCTGAGACGTCCACATAGTTCTCCCACCGTTTCCAGCTCATTTATCCGAGCGAAGCAATCTCTGATCGGACAGACGGTCTGTCCAAAGCTGGCTGTCGAAGCTGGAGGTAACCGAAGTTAAACGACAACTGCCGAACAATGCTGAAAACTGCCAAACACTGCCAAAAACTGCGTAATCGGCTTCAAAATAATAATAGAGTAATAATAATAATAATAATTTATTTGTAAAGCCATTTAAAACAACCACAGCTGACACAAAGTGCTGTACACATAAAATCAAGAACATTTAAACACATAAAATAAGGTTTTTCAAATATATATATATATTTTTTTTAAATTGTTTAAAATATTTTTATTAATATTCATAACACAGAATTGCCGTAAGTTGAGTCTGCCGTAAGTCGAGGACTACCTGTGTATATATATACAGTATATATATAAATATATATATATATA
>JBBPBX010032966.1:8641-33552 GCA_038048925.1 Garcialebias charrua | reverse complement strand
TTTACTTACAAATATTACTTTTAGAGACTTTGACTCAAATCAATCACTAATTTCATAACACCATTTGAGAATGTCAGAGTCAGAGAGTCAGAGAGTCAGATAGTCTTTATTGTCATTCGCACCGCATGTAGTACATGTGATGAAAACGAGATTATGTACACAGGGTCCCAGTTACATCTAACAACAAATGCAAGAGAAAAACAATAATAACATCTAGGATTAACTAAGAGAAACATCAGCTAGTAATACACTAAGCCCTAATTGTTATGTTTGTACTTTAGGGACGAAGCAGGACTTCAAGCAGCAGTACATTTCACAGTCTTTATTCATCCAGTGTCATCTTCATTACATTAAAACAGCCAGTTATATATCTACACAACAGGTGCACAGCATCATCTAATTATCTCTTCTTCATCACCTCTCTGCCTTCAACCTTAAGTCACCTCTGCCATCTAGTGGTGAACACAACATTCCCCCTTCACTTGAAAATACTGTGTGTACCCAATTAAAATAACTGAACATACACATTACTTAATCGTCTTTAAATGTCACAAACACATTCTAGTTGTACACAATAGGTGGCTACCCAAGTACTCAACTCATACATGTCTTCAGAAGCATTTAACTATTACACTTGAATCAACTATATACAAAATACCGTATTTTCCGTTGTATTGGTCGCACCGTTGTATCGGTCGCAGTGTCCAATATTTATCAATAAATTGGAAAAATCCATAAATAGGTCGCACGGGTGTATAGGTCGCACCTACGTCACCGCCGACGTAACGCGTCATCCACCGCTGACGCACCGCGTGACCGCTGAGTCAACCCGGCAATATGGACCGAGTGTTTAGCTCTGCTGCTAATGTCTGCCAGAAGCTAACAAAGCTAAAAACGAGAGGAGTCCGTCTCTCAGAAAATGAATAAAAAATTGAATTTTATGTCAAATGTTTTCTCGAGGCCATAGTAACGTACATTAAAGCTCCTATAATTACATTCTGTATGCAGAATAAATATACACCGAGTGGTTTTGAAGCCATTTACGACGTTAACAGAAGTAAACAGATATAAAACAAAGCCTAACACGAGACCATGCCCGCCTCTGACACGAATAAAAATCGAATCTCATCTCAAATGATTCATCCAGGACATAGTTAAGTACATTGGAGTGGTATAATTACTCTGTAAGCAGAAATAAATATACACCGAGTAGTTTTGAAGCTATTTAAGCAAACCGAAGTAAAACCACAAGCTAAAAAAGCTAAAAACGAGAGGAGTCCGTCTCTCAGAAAATGAATAAAAAATCGAATTTTATGTCAAATGTTTTCTCGAGACCATAGTAACGTACATTAAAGCTCCTATAATTGCATTCTGTATGCAGAATAAATATACACCGAGTGGTTTTGAAGCCATTTACGACGTTAACAGAAGTAAACAGATATAAAACAAAGCCTAACACGAGACCATGCCCGCCTCTGACACGAATAAAAATCGAATCTCATCTCAAATGATTCATCCAGGACATAGTTAAGTACATTGGAGTGGTATAATTACTCTGTAAGCAGAAATAAATATACACCGAGTGGATTCAATGTTATTTATAACAAATACAGAAGCTAACACTCGAAGCTACATGCTACAAAAAGATCGTTTTTTTTTTTTTTACCTCAAACATCTAATAAAGGTACTCACTTGTAAACGTCCCCACTGTGATTCCATTCTGTAAGTTTCAGAAAAATCCGCTGAGTGGTTCTTGACTTATCTTGCTAACAAACAGCAAACAAACAGAGCTAACAGAAGCTACCTCCAGCCCAGAGGCAGACAGAATCAGTCAGAGCAGAGGAGCGTTTTTTCGGGCACAGGAGGAGAAGGTCCTCGCTACTTGCACAGGAGCTGGAAACGTTCTTCTTCTTGGGTTGGTGTACTGGTACTCATGCCCCTAGCGGTTACAGCACTTGCACTGCCCCCTGGTGGCCGAAACTGGTACTGCACGTGCACTGCCCCCTGGTGGCCGAAACTGGTACTGCGCCATTTTATGCAACAGGGAAAAAGGGCCATAACTCAGCCAAAAATTGGTCTAAAAATATGAAAAAAAATCCATAAATAGGTCTCACCGGTGTATAGGTCGCAGGCCTTGAAAAACCAATAAAAAGGTGCGACCTATACACCGGAAAATACGGTAATCAAATGTAAATGACATTACCGAAAATCCAGTTAAATGAAATTCATCCTGTACTTTAAGAACAATTTCACCCAACCCTTAACATGTAAAAACAACTAACAGACAAGATCATTCATGTATTTCTTTTAAACTTTTTAATTTTTAAAATTTAAACTTTAAAATTTATTTTTAACCTAGTTGATAGTCCTTGAACCACTTGGGTGGAGCAGTAGCTCTGGCACTCTTCCTTTGAACCACAATGTCATGGTTTTCTGATTTTACTGTTGTTTGTGTGGTATCAGCTGAATACTTTGAGAGTCTGGCAGCATTCCACCTCTTACCATCACTAAGTACATAGGTACTGCTACCAATCTGCTTTTCAACAGACAGTGGTGGAGTAAATCCTGATGAACCCTTGTGGACATGACCAGGTCTTTTTACCCTCACCATGTCTCCAGGTCTGAATGTTGGTGTCTTTGCTCCACGACGCTTGTCAGTATACAGTTTAGATTTTTCTTGTTTCTGTTCCACTGTTTCTTTAACTGTAATGCAGTCTCTGTTTCTTTCTGGAACTGGAAAGATGTTTACTTTCGTTTTCATCCTCCTGTTGTGCAGTAATTCTGATGGTGACACTCCAGTTGTTGCATGTGATGTTGCTCTGTAGTTTTGTAGGAAATCAGTCACTGTAGTTTTCCAGTCTTTCTGCATTTGTTCAGCAGTCAGGATTGTCTCTTTCAGGACTCTGTTCCATCTTTCAACCGCACCATTGCATTGTGGGTGATAACCACTAGTACGCAGATGAGATATCCCCCTTTCTCTGAGGAAATCTGCAAAAGAGCTGGAGATAAACTGCGGCCCATTGTCAGTGACGATGTAGTCAGGGTTCCCCTCTCTGCTGAAGACTGAGCGCAGAAATGCAATGACAACATCAGTATTGACAGTATGAGCAAATGCCACCTCAGGCCATTNCCCATTGTCGGTGACGATGTAGTCAGGGTCCCCTCTCTGCTGAAGACTGAGTGCAGAAATGCAATGACAACATCAGTATTGACAGTATGAGCAAATACCACCTCAGGCCATTTACTGTAATAGTCCACTAATGTTATAACAAATCTGTATGAAGAAGCAGCAGATTCAAAGGGACCCACAATGTCCAGGGCCACTTTCTCCCATGGTTTGTCAGGCAGTTTAATGGGTTGGAGAGGAGCAGGAGCAGTTTGAGCAGATTTGTCATTCATTTGGCAAGGAATACATGAAGAAATCACAGACTGAACCATTATGTCCATCATAGGCCACCAGTAGAGTTCACGAAGCCTCTGTTTTGTACGAACAACACCTTGATGTGTGTCATGAGCTAGATGAATGATATGAGGGGCCGTGTAGGACTTAAACTACTTTCCTCTCTCACACACACATCTATTGCCTCTCATTCACTATAGTATTATTCTCTCACACACACATGTATTGCCTCTCATTCACTATAGTATTACTGCACATACACACACATTTTCTGCTTGCCTCTCATGCAGTATAGTATTATTCTCTCACACACACATGTATTGCCTCTCATTCACTATAGTATTACTGCACATACACACACATTTTCTGCTTGCCTCTCATGCAGTATAGTATTATTCTCTCACACACACATGTATTGCCTCTCATTCACTATAGTATTACTGCACATACACACACATTTTCTGCTTGCCTCTCATGCAGTATAGTATTATTCTCTCACACACACATGTATTGCCTCTCATTCACTATAGTATTACTGCACATACACACACATTTTCTGCTTATTGCCTCTCACACACACATGTATTGTCTCTCATTCACTATAGTATTACTGCACATACACACACATTTTCTGCTTATTGCCTCTCACACACACATGTATTGTCTCTCATTCACTATAGTATTACTGCACATACACTCTCATTTTCTGCTTATTGCCTCTCACACACACATGTATTGTCTCTCATTCACTATAGTATTACTGCACATACACACACATTTTCTGCTTATTGCCTCTCACACACACATGTATTGTCTCTCATTCACTATAGTATTACTGCACATACACACACATTTTCTGCTTATTGCCTCTCACACACACATGTATTGCCTCTCATTCACTATAGTATTACTGCACATACACACACATTTTCTGCTTATTGCCTCTCATTCAGTATAGTATTAGTTCAAACACACGCACACACATGTATTGCCTCTCATTCACAATAGTATATTAGGTCACATACACATTTTTTGTCTCTCTTTGGTCGTGTGTGTGTGTGCGCGCGCATGTGTGTGTGTGCGAGAGAACATACTAGTATGTGTGAGAAGAAGGACGTGTGTGTGTGTGTGAGTGCATTTTGTCCCGGAAGAGGCGGGGCATAATTTCAAGATCTGATCGCGCATGCGTGAGAGCTGAGGCGGCAGTAGCAGCAGGAAGTTACAGCCAATCACCACGAGCTCCAGAAAAGATTCTGCCAAAATCTTAAATAGTATTTTGTCACCAACGGATGCAACAAGTAGTGGGACGTGCGTCTTAAACGAAAGAGCTCCTGTGAGCGCCCGCAGCGATTCTGTTGATACAGAATTCTCTGTTTCTTGTGCTGGACCAGCTAGCGGCTAGCTGCTAGCCGAAGTTCAACAGTGTCACCTGGAAATCAAGGTAAACTACTTCTACACAGTAAAGAGTTTGTTTTCTGAATATATAGTGTGCATTTTATTAACCATATCTCAGGAATCCGTGTACGGTTCGTTCTTTGGTTTTTCCGTTTCAGAATAAAATACTGTATACGTTTTGTTGACGTAGTTATACAGGTGTTGTGCCGAAAATTGCACCTCTTCGGTAAAACGCACCCGCGTTAAGGAGTTTCAGGGCACTTTCAGTATTTCGTAAAAAATTCAAAGTGCTAAATCAACTCCTGGGTTTTATAACTGTCAGAGACATGTCAGAGACAACACATTTAATGCACTGTATTTTGACACAACTGACATTTTTACGCCACAAAAAAAGTCAGTGTAATCAGTTGGTATTTCAAACGTGAAATAAAGAAACATCTTTGGAATTTATTTTTCTGCCAGAAAGGCCCACCCGGTGCACAAATTTACCATGTATTAAAAGTTGTTCATGTTTTAAACAACTAGAAATAATGATTGTAATAACAAAAAATGTAGCGTTTTGTTTCTCCAATTCAGTTTTAAAACAAAACCCCCGATTATTGCATTTTCCTAGTTTAATTTCGATGTGGGAAAAAAAAAAAAATAATACAGGGACTCTCAGGTCCCGACCTAGCTTTACTGTTGTTTACACACATATAATTGCTAGTATTCCTCTGATGCTCTTGTTGTTCTGTGACAGGAACGAGTTTGGGAGGGGTCTTGCAGTTCCACGTTTCCATGCCCAGCAGTGTTTGACCTTGGTGTACTAACAGGAGGAGAAGGTAATGTGTTTTTTTGGTATTTTCTTAACGCCAAAAATACACTACATGCGTTCCGGCTCCGCCCCGCTCCGGTCCGACCTCCGCAGCAAATACGCACCCATTATAATCAATGAGAGAATTTACACTGGCTCCGCACGGCGGCGGCGAGCGGACGGCAGTCCGTCAAAATTTAATTTTTCTATTTCTGCCGGAGCTGTGCCGGAGTCAACTTTTGAAGATTACGTCGCACCAACAGGAAAAGGAACGAGCACAACATCCGTATTTACAAAATAAAATCACCACGGGCGGACTTAATCCTAGCTCTATACGGATTTATTTGTACAAAAATTGTGTCAAACTATCATTTATGACTACGCCTACAAACGCAATACAAGAAATAAATAAATTAAGTATTTTATTCTGAAATGTAATACATCACTTCCTGTTGCTCAAACCATGTCCTGTCGCTCATTTACGAGAGAAGATCAAGGCAGCAGTCTCTACTGTTGTTCTCCTTCTTCCACCGAATGAATTGTTTTGTTCTGACTTACTTATTTATCACTTGATTTATCGCGCGATCTCGCAATTCCCGCGCATGTGTCTCGGAGCGGCGCATCCAGGCGGACCTGAGCGGAGCGGAGGTAGTGGAAATTGGACTCGCTCAGCTGCGACCTGCGGGGCGGAGCCGGACCGGCTGTAGTGTATTTTTGGCGTTAAGATTATCAGCACAGCTGGTGCCTTTTTACTTGTTATTCCTGAAAAGAGAATGTAGTGATGTTTGTCTGGATAAATGGCATCACATAACACATACATAATTGCACTGTCTATAGCAGGGGCCCCCAATTCCAGTCCTGCAACTTGTACATGTGTCCCTGGTCCAACACGTCTGAATAAATGACTGAAGTACCTACTCAGTATGCGGTCAAGTTTCCAAAAGCCCTGCTAATGACCTGAATATTTGTCTCAGGTGTGTTGAAGCAGGCGCATCTAAAAGTCCAGGACGCTGCCCCCAGAGGACTGGAATTGAGGTCCCCTGGTCTATAGGTTTCATGTGGTCTCCATTACAGTGTAGAATTCATTGGTTCAAACTTAAATGCTCACAGCCCGTTTTAGATGCATGATTTATTTTGGTAATATTGGTATTTGTTAAAGGTGCAGTCTGTGGGAGTGGTGGCGCAGAGGTTAAGAAGGTGCGCTTGTGATCGGAAGATCGCCGGTTCAAGCCCTGGTACCGACAACATCAAAGATGTGGGGGGGATAAGTGAAGCGGTCACACTTGTCTCCACCCTCATCTGCCCCACTCTGGGCCCTTGAGCAAGGCCCTTAACCCACACCATCTGCTCCCCCGGGAACCCTAGATATCAGCTCTCTGCTCCACACAGAGGGCTGTGGTTGTGTCAGGAAGGGCATCCGGCGTAAAAACTGCCAAATCTTCGTGCGACCAGTTCGCTGTGGCGACCCCTAACGCAGGGAAAAAAGCCGAAAGAAGAAGAAAAAAAAAGAAAGAAAAAAAAAGTTAAAGGTGCAGTCTGTAACTTTTCTAAAAATATATTTTTAACATATTTCTTCACTCTATCATTATCTCCTGACAGACTGATGTTAGACAGGTAATCTCTGAAAAAAACTATGGTCGTCTGGCTTCTCCAGATGTTACTAAAAGCATTTCTAAAAAGCCACAGTGACCCGCCATTAACCAGCCAATAAAAACAGTTTTTAACCAGCCAATAAAAACAGAGCTTCTCACTTCTTACGCCCCTAACCCACGCCCCCGCCTGTCCCAGCCCGCAGCGGCCACGCACGTTCTCGTTTCAAGGATTGCAAAGCGATGCAAAACTGTTTTGTATGACACAAATATATTAAATTCCCCTTCCAAAGGTCAAGTGATCGCTTCCACCTCGCTGACTCCATGACTGAAAACATGAGGAAATGAATTAATTTGTCACGAGCAAATTCAACTTGGGTCCTACGTCCTCTGCAGATTTCCTGGTGTTCTGGACCAGCGCTCCATGTTTTTATTTTATTTTTTAGAACGTTTTATTAACATATAAACACAGAAGATCACAGCAGCTCCGACAGGACATGCAGTTCAGCGAGAGCAAGGGGGAGCAGAGCCAAATATGGCTTTGAGGCGGAGGGACCAGAATGCTTTCCCTGTTGAAAATGTTTTGAAGTCCTGCGTTCTACAGAAAATTACAGACTGCACCTTTAAGTATGTACTCTGCAAACTTTGTAATTGTCGTTGTACCCCCCCCCCCTTTCCTCTTTGTACCACAGGATTTTTTTTTCAATCTTCAAGAATTCCTTCTGGGACAGCTGGACTGAAGACTGGAAACGGAACATATTGGAGTCACAAACACATTGTCACAATGCAACTTCATAGCATTTTTGTTGTTCTGCTACAGCTGTGCTTTCTACCTTTATTTACATTTGGAGTCAGTAAAGTTGAAGTTACACAATTTTTTTGGGAATGCTCTACAATGTATAGAACACATTGTAAGGGAAAGAACATGTGACACAAATAGCCAGGATAGGCTTTAGAGAACTTGCTGGTCACACTCAGACTTTATCTGCAATCCTATCAGTGCCAGTTTTTAATGTTATTTTTAATTTCATTCAGCTGCATTGTATCTATGACTCTTTAAATGATGATCATCTTTTTTGGCTTCATTTTGTATGTATGCCAAGAATTGAAAAAGCCACATTTGAGTTTCAAAACCAGTGGAATAACGATGGCGTCTCCACACAGAACGGGCGGATTTACTTGTGACATGCAGGTGTCAAACAGTATGGCACAACAAAATACAGCTGTAGATTCTATTTTTGAACTAGAAAGTTTTGGAGTAGATAGCAATGGGCCTTTACCTGGTATTCAGACCAGTAATAATGTTGTTATTCCAGATATTGCTGTAAACAAATGACACAGCAGTTAATTTAATGCGGCACATCTAAAAAAGCTAAGTCTGGTCCTCTGGACATTCAAAAAATTAAACAAAAAGCAAAAAAATTGTAGAAACGTTTCGTCTGACAGACTTCCTCAGTCTGAGCTGCTGTATTCAGCTCAGTCTTATAATATATTTTAAGTATATGAATATATTTAAATATATTTTTATATTTTAATTTTATATAAGACTGAGCTGAATACAGCAGCTCAGACTGAGGAAGTCTGTCAGACGAAACGTTTCTACAATTTTTTTGCTTTTTGTTTAATTTTTTGAATGTCTAGAGGACCAGACTTAGCTTTTTAGATTTTTCTACCTGTATTATTGAGCATGCATCAGGTTAATGCGGCACACTTTGTCCTCTGCAGAATTATGGAAATTGTGGGATTAATTCATTCTGCTCTGTAGTAACCTTTGTTGAACAACATAATTCCCTATCTTAATAATTTAGTTTTAATTTTAAAAACATTTGTGCTTAAATTGAAGGGAATGTATAAAACGTTTAATAATTACATTTTGAGTTAAAGGTACTTGGTGACAATCTATTCAGAGTATTAAAGTAAAATGTGTTTTTTCTTATTTTGTCTGTATGTAAAGTTTAAATAAACAGTACTGACAATGCATTACTTTAAACTGTCTGTATTCACATTCTGGAAGGAATACAACATGAAAAGTACAAATTCTCATAAGAAAAAAAGAACATTTGCTGTACTAACTATATATAACCACAATAATCAGGCCACCAAAAGCTTGAACTGGAGCACTACAAATAAACATCCAACAAGTTTGGTATGGTAAATTAAACAGTGTAATGTGAAACCTTTCAAAATTACAGCATAAAACCAAAGGCTGGCATTAAAAAAAAAACTTTACTGGTTTCTTTTAAGTTCCAACATGACAAGCCAGACTGAATATAAATACCAAATAAGGTGGTTGAAAAACAAAGATTTGTGAGAAGAAAAAAAATTATGCAAAAGGTACAATTATTAAAAATTACAACAATGAAACTAAAGAGGATTGGGGCCACCAAGCAGATAATTCCCCCACCCCCCAGTTGTGACTTATCTTATATTTCTGAGAAAAAAGGTAATTTAAACTCAGAAATGTGAGATGTATTCAGAGAGAAAAGTCAGATTTTGCTTCTTCTCTCGAGGCCCTAATCTACTTCTGTAGAAACTGGATTAAAGTGAGGTAATTGGGCAAAAACCATTGGGCGCAACTGGTAGAGCTGCTGCCTCTCAGCGAGAAGGTCCAAGGTTCACATCCCAGCCGGTCCGGGGGCCTTTCTGGGTGGAGTTTGCATGTTCTCTCCGTGCATGCGTGGGTTTCCTCCCACAGTCCAAAAACATGCATGTTAGGTTGATTGGTAACTCTAAATTGACCCTAGGTGTGAGTGAGACAGGTCCCTCTTGTAAATGAGTCCTCGTGGCTCAACGAGGATAGCCTGTATAAATAAAGGTTGAATGAAAGTATAACTTAAAGTAGCTCAATACTTTTTAATGGTTCCACTTTAAACTGAGGTTCCCCTTATACAGGTACAAGTAAATAGCTTATAAAGGTATTAAACATCTGTAAACAATTTATAAATCTTTGGGCGGCCGTGGCGTAGTGGTAAGGGCAGTCGTCTCCCGATCGGAAAGTTGGCGGTTCGACTCCCGGGACCCGCACCATGTGTCGTTGTGTCCTTGGGCAAGACACTTAACCCCGAGTTGCTCCCGGTAGGACTGGAAAGCACCTTGCATGGTAGTCTGCCGCCACCGGTTTATGAATGTGTGTAGCATTCAATATATGTGTAGCACTTTGAGATTTTCAGTAATGAAAAGTGCGTTATAAATTGAATTATTATAAATCATTAATGACTGCTTGTTATGCATTACAGACAAAACTGACAATTTTCTTGCCAAATATATCCTAATTTCTATTTCATCTAGAGTTATATTAAACATTTCAGACTAAGTTACTACATTGTAAACACAATAAGCATTTGTAAAACTTATTTTAGGATCAATGCGCTTACAAAGTAGTAACTTAGTCTGAAATGTGTTAATATAACAATTAGATGAATATAGGTGAACAGATTTGGCTCACTATTGTAAAATAAAAAAAACTGGTAAATTTAGTCTCAATCACCTTTAAATAAAGCATAATAAGTAGTTAATGAGTTAGAAAGTGTTTATATAGGATTTAATAACATTTCTACAAACTATGTATTAGCAATCTATAAAGTGGTACTCTTTTCATGTTCAGCCATTCTCTGGTAATTGAGAAAGCTCATCGGATGATGAGCGAAACGTCTTCTGTTACAAATAAAGTCCAGTTGATCTTGTATTGAACGCCTTTTTTGATTCATCATGTCCTGGACGACTGAGAATCTTCACCAGCATACCTGCACATTATTTTACAATGTAACAACTTTTGAACCAAAACACTTTGCTAAACAGGACCAGCCTTAGCAAGGTTTGCATAGTTTCTAAGCTTTATTTACACAACTATACACTTTAAGTGTATTTCATTCGAGCAGAAACCTCTCATGTTCTCCCAAATCCCTGTGTGTTCCCTAAAGCAAAGTCCATGTTTTCCTTAAACACCTCATACGATGTTAGGAGCGGGAGTTTCAAGCAGTTTATACAGGTGTTTGCCATGGGAAGCATTCATTTTGAGGAGCATTCTTCCTCATGTAGAAACTCGATGGTTGGTGGTGGAAAAAAGCCAACTGGTGGTATCTGCTCCAGTTACAAATACAAGGATGTTTTGAAGCTTGGATGATCCTTCCTCATCTGTGGAAAAAAGAGAGTACACTTAATTGTTGTCATTTTGGTACTATTTTGCCATACAGTTTATAGTTCTTCATACAAGTGTAGTTGTCAAAACTACACTTGTTACATCTTACAGTTGAAACCATAGGCGTACAGACTACACAAAAAGACACCAGGCCCTTTCTTCCTCACACATTCAAATTACAGATAACATGCTTCCCTTTTTATAATTACCAAAAGACAGCTATTTTATTTTTATCTTTTTTTTCCTCCACTTTTGTACACAGAAAAGCACACGTGGATGTAATTTTGGACTACTGAAAGTGCCCTGAAACTCTAATTCCTTAACGCGGGTGCATTTTTTTTTTTTAATGTAAAGTATCTGTATACATTAATTTTTAGCATTTTTAGAGAGACACTTTCTAGAGAGACACGAACAGCCGGAAACAAATTCCTTGTGTGTGTCAACATACTTGGCCAATAAACCTGATTCTG
Organism: Garcialebias charrua; assembly: GCA_038048925.1. Classification (NCBI taxonomy): domain Eukaryota; kingdom Metazoa; phylum Chordata; class Actinopteri; order Cyprinodontiformes; family Rivulidae; genus Garcialebias; species Garcialebias charrua. Next base: position 21,767 of record JBBPBX010032966.1, on the reverse strand, counting down.
ATTCTGATTTTACCGAAGAGGTGCAATTTTCGTCACAACACCTGTATAACTACGTCAACAAAACGTATACAGTATTTTATTCTGAAACGGAAAAACCAAAGAACGAACCGTACACGGATTCCTGAGATATGGTTAATAAAATGCACACTATATATTCAGAAAACAAACTCTTTACTGTGTAGAAGTAGTTTACCTTGATTTCCAGGTGACACTGTTGAACTTCGGCTAGCAGCTAGCCGCTAGCTGCTAGCCGCTAGCTGCTCCAGCACACGAGAGAACTCTGTATCAACAGAATCGCTGCGGGCGCTCACAGGAGCTCTTTCGTTTAAGACGCACGTCCCACTACTTGTTGCATCCGTTGGTGACAAAATACTATTTAAAATTTTGGCAGCATCTTCTCTGGAGCTCATGGTGTTTGGCTGTAACTTCCTGCTGCTGCTGTCCAGTGCCGCCTCAGCTCTCACGCATGCGCGATCAGATCTTGAAATTATGCCCCGCCTCTTCCGGGACAAAATGCACTCACACACACACACACACACACAGGTCTTCTTCTCATACATACTAGTATGTTCTCTCGCACACACACACATGCGCGCGCACACACACACACGACCAAAGAGAGACAAAAAACGTGTATGTGACCTAATACTATAGTGAATGAGAGGCAATACATGTGTGTGCGTGTGTTTGTGAACTAATACTATTGTGAATGAGAGGCAATACATGTGTGTGTGAGAGAATAATACTATACTGAATGAGAGGCAATAAGCAGAAAATGTGTGTGTGTGTAAGCAGAAAATGTGTGTGTGTACATCAATAATACTATTGTGAATGAGAGGCAATACATGTGTGTGTGAGAGGCAATAAGCAGAAAATGGTGTGTGTGTACACTAATACTATTGTGAATGAGAGGCAATAGATGTGTGTGTGAGAATAATACTATACTGAATGAGAGGCAATAAGCAGAAAATGTGTGTGTATGTGCAGTAATACTATAGTGAATGAGAGGCAATACATGTGTGTTTGAGAGGCAATAAGCAGAAAATGTGTGTGTATGTGCAGTAATACTATAGTGAATGAGAGGCAATACATGTGTGTTTGAGAGGCAATAAGCAGAAAATGTGTGTGTATGTGCAGTAATACTATAGTGAATGAGAGACAATACATGTGTGTGTGAGAGAATAATACTATACTGCATGAGAGGCAAGCAGAAAATGTGTGTGTATGTGCAGTAATACTATAGTGAATGAGAGACAATACATGTGTGTGTGAGAGAATAATACTATACTGCATGAGAGGCAAGCAGAAAATGTGTGTGTATGTGCAGTAATACTATAGTGAATGAGAGGCAATACATGTGTGTGTGAGAGAATAATACTATACTGCATGAGAGGCAAGCAGAAAATGTGTGTGTATGTGCAGTAATACTATAGTGAATGAGAGGCAATACATGTGTGTGTGAGAGAATAATACTATACTGCATGAGAGGCAAGCAGAAAATGTGTGTGTATGTGCAGTAATACTATAGTGAATGAGAGGCAATAGATGTGTGTATGTGCAGTAATACTATAGTGAATGAGAGGCAATAGATGTGTGTGTGTGAGAGGAAAATAGTTTAAGTCCTACACGGCCCCTCATAACAATGAGTTTCTCTTCCATAGTTCACGACTTTGCGGGTTTTTTCTGTGTCCTACAAACAATACATCACATAGTTGCGCAATAACCCGTCCCCACGTTTCCGTGTCACATAGCGGACTCCCCCTTTCTCCTCCACCCGACTCTCCCTGATTGGTTGGACACACGCGTTCACGAGTTGAACGGCGAAATCTTCAGCATGGTGAATGCGTGGTTTGGAGGCTGACGCGGGTTCACCTGCACGGAAAACGCTTTCCAGCACGCTCAACACGCACGTGACGTGACGCCCGACGCCAAGAGACGCCTGGAGGCGCGTCCCCCATTGACTTTGCATGTAAACCGGACGCTCCTGCAGTTGAAAACGCGTTCGGTCTGGATTCACCATTATGCATCATCACTGACAACCTGGAAATGTAGGTCGGTGTTGTGTCAAAAATCAATTGGCTGCAAAATGGTGTCCGCGGGAGCATGCACGGGAGGACTTTAACAAGAATTTAACAAGATTAACACTTAAAAACAATTGTTTGCTCAAAATTATAGCAAAGGTGTGTCTCAGTTCAACTTAAATGCACTTTGACGGTCAAATCAGCTGAATTTTTGAAAGTGATATGGGGAAACATGAACCTGCAGAGGGTGAGTCGTTGTGCAGTTCTTCAAAATTTCACTAGAAAAGCACCTAAAAAAGTATTTGTTTGCTCAACATTACAGTAAAGGAGAGTCTCAGTCAAGATTTTACTTAATAAATTAACTTCAATGGTCAAATCAGCTGCATTTCTCCAAGGAGGCGTAACAAAGTGAATCTGATCTGACGGCAAGCTGGACTAAGTTGGCAGGGTATGGCAAGACGATTGTGTCATTAATAGCCACTTTTTACCTATTACATGATAACGGCATGCCATACTACTCGAGTGCCATTTAGTGGCTGAAAATGGTAGTGTTCAGTATTTTTAGTCACAATCAATGAAACAGTCATATCTCAGCAAAAAACTGGTTTATAATTATGGGGGAAAAAATCCATAAATACGTCACTTTGGCATATAAGTCGTAGGGCATGAAAATTATCCATCCATCCATCCATTTTCGTCCGCTTATCCGGGGTCGGGTCGTGGGGGTAGCAACCTAAGTAGGGAGGCCCAGACTTCCCTCTCCCCAGCCACTTGAAGCAGCTCCTCTGGGGGAATCCCAAGGCGTTCCCAGGCCAGCCGAGAAACATAGTCCCTCCAGCGTGTCCTGGGTCTTCCTCTGGGTCTCCTCCCGGTGGGACATGCCCGGAACACCTCACCAGGGAGGCGTCCAGGAGGCATCCTAACCAGATGCCCGAGCCACCTCAACTGGCTCCTCTCGATGTGGAGAAGCAGCGGCTCTACTCCGAGTCCCTCCCGGATGACTGAGCTTCTCACCCTATCTCTAAGGGAGAGTCCAGACACCCTGCGGAGAAAACTCATTTCAGCCGCTTGTATCCGAGATCTCGTTCTTTCGGTCACAACCCAAAGCTCATGACCATAGATGAGGGTGGGAACGTAGATCGATCGGTAAATTGAGAGCTTTGCCTTTCGACTCAGCTCTCTCTTCACCACGACAGACCGGTACAGCGCCCGCTTCACTGCGGATGCTGCACCTATCCGCCTATCGATCTCACGCTCCAGTTTTCCCTCATTCGTGAACAAGACCCTGAGATACTTAAACTCCTCCACTTGGGGCAGGACCTCCTCCCCGACCCGGAGAGGGCATGCTACCCTTTTCCGGCTCAAGACCATGGCCTCGGATTTGGAGGAACTGATCCTCATCCCGGCCGCATCACACTCGGCTGCAAACCGCTCCAGCGAAAGCTGTAGATCACGATCTGATGAAGCCAATAGGACCACATCATCTGCAAAAAACAGAGAAGCGATTCTAAGGCCACCAAAACGGATCCTCTCAACACCTTGGCTGCGCCTAGAAATTCTGTCCATAAAAGTTATGAACAGAATCGGTGACAAAGGGCAACCTTGGCGGAGTCCAACTCTCACTGGAAACGAGCCTGACTTACTGCCGGCAATGCGGACCAAGCTCTGACACCGGTCGTACAGGGACCTAACAGCCCATATCAATGGGCCTGGTACCCCATACTCCCGGAGTACCCCCCACAGAACCCCCCGAGGGACGCGGTCGAATGCCTTTTCCAAGTCCACAAAGCACATGTAAACTGGTTGGGCAAACTCCCACGCACCCTCCAGGACCCTGCTGAGGGTGTAGAGCTGGTCCAGTGTTCCACGACCAGCACGAAAACCACATTGCTCCTCCTGAATCCGAGGTTCGACTATCCGACGGACCCTCCTCTCCAGAACCCCTGAATAGACCTTACCAGGGAGGCTTAAGAGTGTGATCCCCCTATAGTTGGAACACACCCTACGGTCCCCCTTTTTGAATAGGGGAACCACCACCCCAGTCTGCCAATCCAAGGGAACTGCCCCCGATGTCCACGCGATATTGCAGAGTCGCGTAAGCCAACACAACCCCACAACATCCAGAGCCCTAAGGAACTCAGGGCGAATCTCATCCACCCCCGGAGCCCTGCCACCGCGGAGCTTTTTAACCACCTCGGTGACCTCAGCACCAGAGATTGGAGAGCCCGACCCAAAGTCCCCAGGCTCCGCTTCCTCAGTGGAAGACGTGCCAGTAGGATTGAGGAGGTCTTCGAAGTACTCCGCCCACCGACTCACAACATCCCGAGTTGAGGTCAACAGCACGCCATCCCCACCATAAATGGTGTTGGTCGCGTACCGCTTTCCCCCCCTGAGACGCCGGATGGTGGACCAGAATCGCCTCGAAGCCGTACGGAAGTCATTCTCCATGGCCTCTCCGAACTCCTCCCACGCCCGAGTTTTTGCCTCAGCAACCACCCGAGCCGCATGCCGCTTGGACTGTCGGTACCTATCTGCTGCTTCCGGGGTCCCACAGGCCAAAAAGGCCCAATAGGACTCCTTCTTCAGCCTGACAGCATCCCTCACCGCCGGTGTCCACCACCGGGTTCGAGGGTTGCCACCACGACAGGCACCAACAACCTTGCGGCCACAACTCTGATAAGCTGCCTCGACAATAGAGGCGCGGAACATGGCCCACTCGGACTCAATGTCCCCCACCTCCCTCGGAACGTGTTCAAAGCTCTCCCGGAGGTGGGAGTTAAAGCTCCGTCTTACGGGAGACTCTGCCAGACGTTCCCAACAGACCCTCCCAATATGTTTGGGTCTGCCAGGTCTGACCGGCATCCTCCCCCACTGATGGGGATTTTAAACCCATGTTACCTTAATAAAAACCACACAAGATAAACAAGAGAATTATGTTAAAACAGACAAGACAACTTTGCAAAGGGGAAGGCTTTTTAATGTCATCTGAAACTTAGTTTGGTCTCAAATACATTGTCCAGCACAAATCCAAACTGTGCTGGACATGACAAGCTATTTAAACAAGAAGGAGGTGGAGTTGACAAGCTCTGACGTCTTACAGATAAAACAAACAAGTTGTGCATAGGCACAAACAACAGTCAGAGCCCGTCCCCCCACACGTAGGCGAAGGGAGGCTACCCTCTCGTTCACCGGGGTGAACCCCAACGTACAGGCACCAAGATGGGGGGCAACAAGTATGCCCACTCCTGCTCGGCGCCTCTCACCAGGGGCAACTCCAGAGTGGAAGAGTGTCCAACCCCTCTCAAGGAAACTGGTTCCAGAGCCAGAGCCATGCGTTGAGGTGAGTCCGACTATTTCTAGTCGGAACCTCTCAACCTCACACACTAGCTCAGGCTCCTTCCCCACCAGAGAGGTGACATTCCATGTCCCAATGGCCAGCTTCTGTAGCCGAGGATCAGACCGCCAGGGTCCCCGCCCTCGGCCACCACCCATCCCACATTGCACCCGACCCCTTTGGCCCCTCCCATAGGTGGTGAGCCCATGGGAAGGGGGACCCACGTCTCCTCTTCGGGCTGTGCCCGGCCGAGCTCCATGGGTAAAAGCCCGGCCACCAGGCGCTCGCCAACGTGCCCCACCTCCGGGCCTGGCTCCAGAGTGGGGCCCCGGTGACCCGCGTCCGGGCGAGGGAACATTGTATCCATTAATTGTACTCATCATAAGGGGTTTTTGGGCTGCACTTTGTCTGGTCCCTCACCTAGGACCTGTCTGCCTTGGGTGACCCTTCTAGGGGCATGAAGCCCCTGACAGCATAGCTCCTAGGATCATTGGGACACTCAAACCCCTCCACCACGGTAAGGTGGCAGCCCAGGGAGGGGCACCTCCTGGGGCATTGCCCACGTGAACGTTGAAGTCCCCCAGTAGAACAAGGGAGTCCCCAGGAGGTGCACTCTCCAATACCCCCTCCAAGGACTCCAAAAAGGGTGGGCAAATTATCCATCCATCCATCCATCCATCTTCTTCCGCTTATCCGGGGTCGGGTCGCGGGGGTAGCAGCCTAAGTAGGGAGGCCCAGACTTCCCTCTCCCCAGCCACTTGGAGCAGTTCCTCCGGGGGAATCCCAAGGCGTTCCCAGGCCAGCCGAGAAACATAGTCCCTCCAGCGCGTCCTGGGTCTTCCTCTGGGTCTCCTCCCGGTGGGACGTGCCCGGAACACCTCACCAGGGAGGCGTCCAGGAGGCATCCTAACCAGATGCCCGAGCCACCTCAACTGGCTCCTCTCGATGTGGAGAAGCAGCGGCTCTACTCCGAGTCCCTCCCGGATGACTGAGCTTCTCACCCTATCTCTAAGGGAGAGTCCAGACACCCTGCGGAGAAAACTCATTTCAGCCGCTTGTATCCGAGATGATATACAAGCGGTGGGCAAATTATGAAGAAGAAAAAAAAACTAGACTTATTGGGCAAAAAATACAGTGCATATTTACATAAAACCTGGTGCGGTTATATATGAGATTTACTACCAACATGTACTATGAATTTGTAAACAAGATATCTGTTTTTGAAACATCATCCACTGAATTTACCAGTTTGCCTTTTAGCAAAATATCTCATACCACCGGGTGGATTTTAATAAAAGTCTTGGAAAGCAATCAAACATACATATACAGCTCTTTTACAGTCAACCCCATGTAAGATGGCTACCACAGCTAAGGATCCTTAGCAAGTACAAAAATGGCTAAAACTTTTCCTTCTTCTGAGCTGGGGTGATTTCAACAGACAGCATCTGAATCAGACGTAATATTTCAAGGAAATTTAAGGCATATATTTATAATAATACCGTACATTAGCTTCAACTTGTGTTTGATTGTAGCAACTGCTTGCTGTAGCACAATGTCTCTTTAGTTTTCTTAAATTTAAGTGTTGTTGTCCTTTTGGTTGTGGTGTTCAGCAGCTTTGACATAAAGTTTGTGAAATTATCATCAGGAAGAAGAATGCAGCCCGCTGGTGTTTGAATCCAGGTGCAGGATTGATCCGTGTACACTGTGCACATTCTGAAACTGAATTAGTCCTTACCACTGAGACATAGATATTTCACCTTCCATTTACCTGACAAACCACACTCTAGCAGCTCTCACCCTCTTGAGAACACACATACAAATTTGTTTGCACTCACACAAAGGGCACGGTTGCACACCGCCAATAAGACCTCCTCACAGGCTTATTTGAACATCATTAGGTTCAGCTGATACACAGCCCCACAGCACAACGGGTGAAACAAAACTCACAACCCTGTTAGTGGGAGTTACTTCTCACTGCCTCATCACTCTTTCTACGCCTTCCCTGATAAAGCTCACAAACAAACAACTGAGCACTATATTTGTTGTGCTACGAGAGCACCGAGTGATTCACACATCACAGCTTAGTTTGGTTAAAGAGTGCTAGAAGTTTCCACTCAGTTTTTGCTCATTCAATGTGTTTTATCAAACAACAATACATTTCACAATGAAAGAGGTGTAATCAGAGTCAGATGGGTGATAAAGCAAACAAGTCCACATTTGAAGATTAGAATTGTAAACTCCTTTGTACAGTTTGTGCTCTGAACACTTCTGTGGAAACGAGATAAAATCACTGTCCACATAAAATGCTAATTTGTTGCTGTTTTTGAATAATAAATATCTGCGCACGCAAAGTTAAATCAAAAGCTATCTTAATAAATCTACCTCTAAGGTGCAAAAATCCCCTTAACAAGATCTATAAAGGCAGTATCTCACTTGGCTGTGACTGTTGAAGACTAGTTGGTGAGTAAGTATTGTCAAAAACTGTGCAACATTTCATTTGCAGTCTCAGTTTGTGACCACGCCACCTCGGATATAGTCGCGCTTTGGTCCGCAAGCTGGAGCGTGCGGGCTGCGCGCGCACTCAGCCGTGCGGCTTCATACGTTTATAGTGTCGCACGGTGGCGCATGGCAAAGTGCTGTTCTTTTACGGACCAGCAGGTGACAGTACCCTCTAAAACCTGTGCATATGTTGCAAGAAAGATGTAGAAGAAGAAATCTACCGTAGAAGAAGAACTGTTTGAAATCACACAACAAAAACAAATGGCTTTCTGCTCGCTCGGGGAATTTCATAAATTTGTATCACATAAAAAACATTCCTCCATGTGTCGCGACGCCGTTTCCACGACCACAGCGGCGCAGACAGCTGCAGGCTCTGGCGTGAAGAGCGTGAAGGCTGTCGGTGAGGTCCCTACCTGAGCTGTCAATCAATTTGGCGCGCGCGCTAGGCTTGCGGAGTTTCAAAAATTCGGAGGTGCGCGACACGCGCCAAACCGACGCTCAGGGCCAAAGCGCGGGGGCGGGGACTATGTGATTGCGTCACTTTGGGCGCGCGCTCTCTCGCTCCCTATGCGACGCGTCAACCATAAACCAGGCTTTATGGTCATGCTCTCAGAGGTTCCCAACCCTGGTCCTTGAGGAACACCATCCTGCATGTTTTAGTTGTTTCCCTGCTCCAACACACCTGATTCAGTGATTTAATTATTTCCTCATGTTCTGCAGAAATCTGTTAATCACCCATTGAGTAACATTAGGTGTGTTGGAGCAGAGAAACAACTAAAATATGCAGGATGGTGTTCCTCAAGGACCAGGGTTGGGAGCCCCATTGTTTTCCTGCACACTACTACCCACATTCTACATGCACTGAGGATCTGTGGCCGGTGCATATTTACATGTTGACTGCAGAAGTTGGACAAAGTAAACTGAATTACCGGTAGTGTGTTGTGGATGAATCCTCAACATGTCTAAAAGACAACTCAGACTTGTTATTGCACAACAGATGTTGGTAAAATGTCATTACTGTACTCTTAAAATAGTTCCTTTTTTCTGTGAGTTGAGCTCTGAGTGGTGTAAAGCACTCAGCATAACCTTATCTGAGGACAGTGGCAGGTGGAGAGTTTGACTGGGGGGCACACCTGTCACTGTAACAGGTGTCACAAGGAGAGCTCAGGGGGCAAACCTCCTGTGAAGCTGTGGGTAAACCAGGGAAGAGTTATTTATTATAAACACGTGGACGCCATGTTTTATTGGGCTAGTGTCACTATTGCAACAAGTTTGAGGTTACAAGTTGTACATTACCATGAAGAAATAAACTTCTAGCACGTCCAATTTATTGAAACTAAACTGAGAAGGTGGGTCCCTGATGCCTGCAATACCTTGGTGACTCACTTAAGTCAAACGTTTGCCTTATGTTTAAATGTGCTCCAAATGTAAATGATACACATGTGCAGCAACAAGAAAACTGAGAACACCTGCAAGCCTTTACATTTTAAATCTCGCTTATGTAGGATATATGGTCAGTATTAACTGACACACTTTTACCTTAATTAATTACTTATTCAGCAGAATAGTAATTCACAGATTCTATTTCTTTTCAGGATTACCATAACAACTCTGTGATCATTTATGATGGACGATAAACCAGAACACCATAAAGTGACAATGGAAATGTTAATTATAGTTGGCATACCAGAGGTGGTGCCTTTTATTTAAAATAAAACAACTAAAATTAACATCATGTACATTTGATTGACTGATTTCAATTTCTTGCAAATTAACTCGTCAGTAGATTAATTGGACAACAGAAACAAGTAAATAAGATGACATTTTACTTATATCTGAAGGTTCTGATTTCTTAAAGTTTAGTTACCAGCTTAGAAGGAAGAAAGTTTAAGAGAAATAGGAGGAGGATGGAAAGATGGAAGTTTATCTTGAGATGAGTTCTGACCAGAATAATTATAATAATTATAATTTGTCACATTTGTCATCTGTGTATGTTCCCATACTTGACAGACAAAATTGGTCGTCTGCATTTAACCCAACCACCACCAGGTGGTGTAGCGAGCAGCGTAGTCGCGCTCGGGGAGCTGGAGAATTAGATGTGCACTCATAGACACCCCAAGGTGTGTAGTGGCCGGGGCCAGGGCGCGAACCCGCGTCCTTCGGGTCCCAAGTCAAAAGCCCTGCCACTACACCATCTTGGCTCTCTCTCATCAATGACACTCTCCATCAGTCTTGTGCTGAACTCCAGGTACTTTTGTAAACAGCTGACTCATTACCTTTAAGACGACAGTCTGATAAAGAGAAGTCACCAGCCTTTCAGACGCACAGAGTCCTTGCAGGTCCGGTGCGCCCAAACTGGTTCTTGTTTACTTTCAACGTCTCCTGTTGTTCGTGTGGATCATCAGAAGTAGTGGCACTTCCTGGTTTACTTCAAAATAAAAAAAAATCTTGAAGGAAAACTCATTAGAGGTGGAGCTTATGCTCCATTTGGTTTTCACAGCAGTTGTGCGGTGAAACCTTGTTGGTGTAACGGGTCAGTGACGCTTGACTCCGTCCACCAACTCTTGGGGGAAGAACATGATTGCTCTTACTCTGCATCCAGACTAAAGAGAAACAGGAAATGGAGCCTTTAGGGTAAACTTGACATCAGAGTTTCCACTCTGTTCATTGGTCAACAACCAGGGAGGAAGGAGTGAAATAATAGTACGTCAGAAGATTAGAGGCTATGAAACAAACAGAGAATCTGTTTTGAAAATAGAGGGAATTGTCTTTAGAAAGAAAGGAGACAGAACCAACGCTTATGTCTATGACTTGATTAAGCTGTTTGTCCATTTCTAAACAAAACTAACAGGCCACTCTGACATAGACCTTCAACTTAAACACAGTTTGGGCACCATCGTAGTGCAGAATAAAACCAGCATTTATTCTTCTTTCTGCTACCTTTCATTTTTTTATATTTTGTACGTTATCATTTATGGGATTGTCTTGTATTGTGTTTCTTTTGTAAAAAAATGAACTAATTTAATTTAATAAACATAAACATAAACATTATAACATTTATGATCATAAAACATATTGTAGAGTACAACACTGCTCATATGAATAACACAGGTGATGCTTTGATTATATTTGTATTAGAACAAAATTAAAGAGTAAAAAAGAGTCTCTTGTAGTGATTATCTTCTTAGATTCAAACTAAATGGAATAAATTGTGTTAATTGTCTTTCACTGCAGGTTTACAGAGAAAAAGGTGTTTTATTGAGAGGATCAGTAAAAGGTATCTCACTGAGAGATTCAGTGATAAGGTGTGTCCATTACAGTCTCAGTAGACCACGGTCTGGTCCACTACACTGCAAAGCCTGTTTGCTTAGTTGTGCAGCTGTGGCTGAGTGGTTAGATTGGTTGTCCTCCATTGGGAAAGTTGGGAGTTTGATTCCACCAGCAGTCACATGTCCTTGAGCAATGCACTGAACCCCTCTCTGCCTCTGATGTGTGTCCCATTGGTGTTTGAATGTGATCTAAAGCTCTGATTATTCTCTATAGAAGGATTTGTTCAGATATTTGTGGAGATCTAGAGCACTGAATGAATGTGTGTGGAGGTAAATGAGGACACAGATTGTGTTGTAAAGAGCTTTGTGCATCTTGATTAGAAAGGTGCTATATAAGTACAGTCCATTTTCATTTACTATAGTGAGAGACTGGATTGATCCCCAGTATATCAGTACAATCAGTTATTGTACACTCACAGAGTGGGTTTCAAAGAGTCTAATACATTTCTTGTCACTTTTCACCTATTTGCACATTTTATTTTGATTTTTTTCTCCTGATTTCATCAATAAAACCTCAGTTTTTAACATTGTTCCCTCTCAGTGCTGTCTTCATCATCACCACCTCAGTGTTTCAGTCTTTGTTTCACGGGTAACGTCCGCAGCAGACTTAATGAACCATGTCAAATTCATAAATGTGCTACAACTTGTCTGAAATTTAGCCGGCAGGTCGAGGGTGAGAGCGAGTCAAGGAGGCTGTTAAACATCTGTTCAAGATTTTAGAGGTGTTAGATCCAGGGGCATTTTTGGACAAGTCTGCCAGCACACAAAAAAAAAAAAGAAAAGAAGAGAGAACAGTTTCTTTGCAGGACGTCTTCAGTCATGTACACTCTATTAACTTCTCTTCAACTAAAGAATAAAGTCCATTTTTTCTATTTCACATTTATTTATTTTGGATTTGGCATGCTCTGGGTGACTGACGATGTGCTGCACAATATAGGCAAAGATGAAAAGTAGCAACCACAGTTTGACATTTTCTTTACATAAACCTGACACGTGTTGGTTGACTGGAATCCACTTGTCATGCACTACTGGTTTCTTCAAAAATATAATCTTACTGAGAATTTACAACAAAAAACCTTCATCATTTCATCATCTATTTTCTTACACAACTGCTGTCAAGTGATGAGACGTGTGTGTGCATATGTAGAACAGAAAATGTGAAAACATGGATGTTTTATCCAGATTTTTTTTACAAGACAATTAAAACAGTTTTGAAAGACCAATGAGAAATTATCTTAAATCACATTATCTCTTTGTAATGCTGTCTGAACTTATTTGTCTTTTGACTTGTACTAGGTGATTTAATGCAAACGCTATTATTTGATGACCTAATGCAGTTAGAACTTTATAAATCTTCTTGACGTTAATAATAAATAAACTAATGAGAGTATTTAAATAGTCTATATTGGCTTTATGGGCACATATTAGAGTCAGAGTCAGAGAGTCTTTATTGTCATTTGCACCGCATGTGGTACATGTGATGAAAACGAGATTATGTACACGGGGTCCCAGTTACATCCAACAACAAATGCAAGAGAAAAACAGTAATAACAACTAGAATTAACTAAGAGAAACATCAACTAGTAATACACTAAGCCCTAAAGTGGTGGAAAAACATCATTATAAACAGCAGCACGAACATGAGTCTGTATGAGCAGATGGTCACAGATGAACACAGCAACAAGAAAACAGATCAGCATCAGCATGATGTGATATTTTGCAGTGTTTATTCTTATTATTTATTTATTCATGAGTCTAACAGCCTCAGGGTAGAAGCTGTTCCTCAGTCTAGTGGTTCTACATTTGATGCTCCTCAACCTCCGTCCTGAGGGGAGTGGGACAAAGAGTGAGTGTGCTGGGTGAGTGAGGTCTTTCATGATGCAGGTGGCTCTTTTCCTGCATCTGGAGGTGTAAATGTCTGTGATGGTGGGGAGACTGACTCC
>JBBPBX010032965.1:24322-29115 GCA_038048925.1 Garcialebias charrua | reverse complement strand
TATATATAGCTCATGTGCATTTTAGCTTATATTCCTACCTTGAAATACTTACTCATTGAAATTCATCCTGTTTGCACAGTTGTATTCTATGTTGTTGTTTACTATTTTTTTTAGGACCTTGTAAATATTATAATTACTGTTTCATTTTTTGGTACTTAATTTTTGTACCCTTATTGCATGGTTTAGTACAGGGGTCCCCAAACTTTTTCCTGTGAGGGCCACATAACTTTTCCATTCTCTGGTGGGGGGCCGGAGTCAGTTTGTAACAGGGAAAAGTGTGACGATTGCAGGAATGCCTAAAATGTAAAAATGTATTGTTTTCCAGAAAGCACAATCAAATAACCCTCTCTGGGTTCTTCACAGAACAAAAGTCAGGAGATAAATAATAACACTATTAATAAAATAAATAATAACACTATTAGTAAAATAAATAATAACACTATTAATGAAATAAATAATAACCAAATAACCCTCTCTGGGTTCTTCACAGAAAAAAATCCAGGAAATAACCATTGTATTCTTTGAATACCGCCACCGCCTCTTTACAGATGAGACAGACAGCCTTTTCTTTGCATTGAACAAAAAAATAATCGTTTGTCCACTGCGGCTTAAATGCCCTGCATTCTGAATTAATTTTTCTCTCACCAAATCTTTTCGCCATTATTCCATTCTGTCTATGAGAGGGGCGGGTTTAGGATTTTTTTCTGGGGGTTGCCAGATAGGGGCACAGACCGCAGAAGGGTGGAACAGAATGTCACGTTTTGGATGTGTCCGCGTTTTTCCCCAAACGTTGACACAATAAAATAAATGTGGAACAATAGTTCAAAATAGTTCATAACTAAGGAACATTTTATTGCAAAAGTCCAACTTTATTATCAAATACAAATATACATATGAAAAAAAAATCTAAATGCTCTGGTATTGTTCTGGGGGCCGGACCAAATATGGAGGCGGGCCGTATCCGGCCCGCGGGCCATAGTTTGGGGACCACTGTTAGTATTTCTTGCTGGTTTGTTCTTTGATTTTGTAGCTAGTCAAATCGGTTCTTCTCATCCTGAGCATTTCATTGTACTGTTGACCTTGTGTTAACCTTGCAACTAAACACAACTTGAACAAACTTCACACACTGCCTGTGGCAGATTCTTGTGACCGGGCATGTACTGTATCTGTGTAACCTGTCCTGAAAATCTGTCCTTGCACGTTAAAACCGGTTGAAAATCTCCTGTCGTCAAACGTGGCTTCTTTTGAGTAAGATCAATTGAGAATATTTATATTAAACAGAAGCATATGTTCTAAAATCTGAATGTACTTTTCTACATTGATGGTGCCTTTCCTTATGCCATAAACACTAATGCACCCCCATACCATGAGAGAGGCGGGCTTTTGATCTGTGCACTGAAAACAGGTCAGACTGGTTCTTTCCTCTACGAGGACATAGTATTTGTGGCTTCCAAAAATAATTGTGACTTTTTTGATTTATACAACCACACTTTACCTCGGTCTATTTTAAATGACCTTTGGTCCATAAAGACGGCAGCATGGATGATCACACACAGCTTCTTCTTTGCACGATAGAGCTTCAATCAGAATTTGTGGATGGAAGGGGGAACTGTGTTTACAGACAATGATTTGGGGAAGCGTTCCTGAGCCCACGATGTTCATAACAGATTTGGAGCAGTTTAAACATTGAAGGGATTCAACATTGAATTTCAGCCTTTTCCTTTATTTATGTAAAACAATGCATCGTTTTAGTCATCCTCTGTTCAAACTTGCCAATGTATGAAGGGTTATGTAAGATTCTGATTTCCTGACTTGAAGTTTAAGCGTCTCCAAGGAACAGATGCTGCTTTTGCTTCCTAATTTATTTATGCAAAGCAGATTAAGTTTGGCACCTTGCAAATTGCCAGATTTATTCACGGGTGGAAAAAAAAAAACTTCACCGTGCATGAATTAAAACTACTCTTGCTGTTTTGATTGCGATGCACGGAAACGAGTTGGCTTCTTCAAGTTTTGTGTTTTCTCCTGTTTGTCAGTAAATGCACCTGTTCTCCACATTTTCTTCAGACAGTGTTTCCATTCACACATCGGTTCACACTGCTCTGATCAATAAATCCAGGAAATTCCCAGGAAACAACCTAATGAAACCTGGCAGCAATGTCTTGTGTGGCTTTGAATGTTATCGCCCTTAATTGGACTCCAATCAGAAGTCGACAGCAACGTTTCCCCTCACTGTTCCTCCTTTTAAAAAGACTGAATCTGGAGGTGATAATTTTGAACACTTCCTCTGAGATTTTAGAAAAGGTAACTATCACACCTGGTTTTCTATAATTTGCAATAAGAAATCATCTGCCTGTAAAGTAAGATACCGTATTTTCCGGTGTATAGGTCACACCTTTTTATGTTTTTTTCAAGGCCTGCGACCTATACTCAGGTGCGACCTATATATGGCTTGTTATCACTTTCGGTGAAACAAATTTTAAAATCCAGCTCATTTCACAATTACGTTCATTTATTAAGGAAAAGTTCAGCTCAGACATATATTTGCTATAATTTTTATCAAACAAATAATTGTTTTTAAGTGTTAATCTTCTTAAAAGCCTTGCTGTGCGCTCCTGTGGCAGACATTTGCAGCAGAGCTAAACGTAGGTGCGACCTATACACCGGTGCGACCTATCTAGGGATTTTTCCAATCTATTGGTGATCGATTGGTGGACAATGCGACCTATACACAGGTGCTACCTATACACCAGAAAATACTGTAATCAGACTGTATCATAATAATGTTCATTTTATGGAGAAAAGTACTTTTATCTGTAGATAATACTTGGTTATGAGACCGTATTTCATGAAGGACACACAGTACAAAAATATAAATAAATAAAAAACATGAATTTAGTCAGTACTGTATAGGGGCCAAGATGGTGTAGTGGCAGGGCTTCCGACTTGGGACCCGAAGGACCCAGGTTCGAACCCCGGCCACTACACACCTTGGGGTGTCTATGAGTGCACACCTATTTCCCCAGCTCCCCGGGCGCTTTCTATGGCTGCTCACTGCACCACCTGGTGGTGGTTGGGTTAAATGCAGAGACGAATTTCGTCTTGTATGGGAAACATACACAGATGACAAAAATGGACATTTATTATTTATTACTATTATTATTCAGGGTTGTGGATATTAGATTGGTTACTGATTATGACTATAATTTTTGGCTACCACAGCAATAAAAACTTACATTTACAGTGTTGCTTTCTTTGCACTTGAAATAAAACAGAGCCATATATTAAAGAAGAAAAGTGCACTGTGTTTTTTTGTGCCTATCATATAAATACTAAGGATTGCTTGTTATTCATAAGTCATCCTACTTGTAATTACAACCTATGAGGGATGAAGTCTACATTTGAATCAATGTGAAGTAAAACAGAAGAAGACAAGAGAGTCTCATTGGAACCACAGATTAGTGGCCTGCTGGTCTCTGTCTGTATAGTCTGTGAATAGATTTGACTTCGCCGTTTTGTACCTGTTTCAAATTGTACCTTTGCAGCTTTGCTCAACACAAACTCATACGTTTTGGGCATGGACACAAACTTTGCCGCATTTCGATTTGTCCTCACCTCTACGTATTTTGCATGGCCTCGGCTCATTTTGTACCCACTTTTCATACTTTTTTATAATACGGCAACTGCTCTGTGTGATGACCAGCAATGTGGTCCTTGTAAAGCTGATAACAAACACATCATTAAAAAAATTGCACAATTCCTTAATTTCAGGTTGTTGGCTACATTTGTAGGGACTATCTTCTACAACCGGTAACTCATATTTGTCCAAAAAAGTGCCCTTTTGGAGAAAAAGACGAGTTCTGACAAGAGTCAATATATAATAGAGCTTTGTGTCCACCTTGCATTATTAGCTGTCCCTCAACATGTCCTCAATCCTTTGTACTTACAAAAACAAAATATTTTCTAAGCCATTAAAGCCATTGACAAGACATGCATGGTCTTCAAAATTCCCTGGAACTCTAGGCCATTCAATTCAAAAATACTTTGTTAATCTCAAAGGGAAATAGTGTTGTCATAGCTCATCATCCTGGTTTCATTCAAGACTTGTTAGACGCTGATAGCTGTGGGCAGGAAGGATCTCCTGCAGCAAATCTGAATAATCTGGCAACAGATACCAATTTGTCCACCCGGATCCAGCTTGCTGTCAGATCCAGAGGGTGTCTCAGTCCTCCTGGGCAGCAGGACTGCCCGAATGCCAGGCAGAATTCTTCCCTGAACGATGGTCACTCCTCCCAGCAGTCTGCCAAGCTCCTCATCACCACGGTGAGACAGCTGAAGGTGCCGGTGGATGATCCCGGTCCTCCCGTTGTCACGAGCCAAGTTTTCCACCAGTTCCAGGATCTCGGCGATCAGGCCCTCCAGCACCGCCGCCAGGTTGACGGGAATCCATCCACGGCACCTCCTTTCTCTTTTGGGATTTGGGGCTGTAGTTGAGGTTTTTGAGCTTTTGAGATGTTACCGTACTTTTCGGCCTATAAGTCGCACCGCCGTATAAGTCGCTTTGTCCAATTATTGGCAATAATTTGGAAAAATCCATAAATATGTCGCTTCGCCGTATAAGTCGCACCTGACGTCACCACAGACGTAGCGCGTCACCGCCGACGTTACGCGTCACCGCTGACAATCCGTAAATGTGGTCCGACCAAGTGTTCACCGTAGCTCTGCTTCAAATGTCTGCCACAGGAGCGCACAGCAAAGCTTTAAGAAGATTAACACTTAAAAACAATTATTTGTTT
>JBBPBX010032965.1:16822-19322 GCA_038048925.1 Garcialebias charrua | reverse complement strand
TCACAGAGAAATTGATACTAAACAAAGACAATTATTTCTGTGTGCATTAGTTGACTTTTATTGCAGTTTATTGACGACACGATGAATATTTTTAAACACACGCGTGAGCTCTGTGTCATGGAGAACCAACTTCCTGTCCTCCTCACACAAGAAACTGTGCTTGTATCGGATTTATGGCTGATACTTTACTTTTATACCAAAGGAGGTCATATGATATTATATTTTCTGTTTCCCAAAATGGCTTCAGCCGACGACTCAGACACATAAAACACACTCCTGACAATGATACATTTCACGTGATGACATTACTCTAAAACTATCTCGATATTGCCTTTCCCTGTCATAAACAAAATCTGACCACAGTTGTGTTTGCTGGTGTGTTTGTGTGCATGCACTGATTTGTCCATTCTGTGTGTGCACGGTGATTGAAGATATAAAAAATAAATAAAAAACATGCAGAAAGACACAAGACAAAAAAAGAACACTTTTATTTTCAGAGGCAAGCAGCTGACTCCAGGGAGCGCAGAGGTTGTAAAATGCACAAGTAACTGAAGAAGATGTGGTTTCACTGAGGAGAGGGGGTAAATAAGAGAAAGACTGAAAAAGAGAAGTGGAAGAAAGGAAGGGGGAAAGAAGCAGGAAAGTAAACGGACAGAGAAGGATGAAAACAGACGAGGTAGGAACTGTGGCAGGTGCTTCATCATCTGCTGAGGCGTTGTCGGAGCACCCATAAACAGTTGTGCTTCTCCAGGGAGCACCCTGCTCCATAACTAGCCCTCGTATAAATCCAACTCAGTCACTACATTAGTACTTTCTGGAGAAAGTCTCGCTCTGGAAGTGCGGCACGGACATGAGGAGGGGAAGGAACACACAACGTTCAACCAATTCACAGAAAAACACAAATGAGCCACTCAGAAGCCATAACCTGTGCAAATTAAACCAGACGGCCACTTTGATGCTCCTGAAAAACTGTGTTTGTGTCTGCTCCAACCGTTGTTTTGAATGGTTTATTTCCACTGAGCGGAAATGAATGTGCCTACGATGTTCACATGAAAGTGTCTGCTGCAGCTCAACATGAGAGTCCAGATCTGCATTCTCTCACTTTGTCTGTTGAGCTTTCAGGGAAACCAACATGTCCATGCCTTCGTCTTTACCTAAATTAACGTTCCTGCCTTGTAGCATTGTAAAAAATATACTGTATACATGTTGCTTTGATTCAGCTGTAAAGAACCCGTTTTATTTGGATTTTTTGAAACTTTTGTAACAACTTAACAATGACAAGAAAGGAGTGGAGGCTTTTGCTTTATGTGTCCCTCTTAGGGTCCTGTAGCTGAAGGCCCTTATTTTACTTTATGATTCAGTGGACTATTTAAACATATTAACTAGAGATGCAAAATATTGGATTTTTGGCCAATATTTGATATGCCAATATGTTTAAAAAATTTGGCGCATAACCGATACCAATACTGATATTTTCTTTTCTTCCTAGACCTACTTACAGAGACAACTGTACATAGCTTTATCTGCTGTGGAATTAAAACACTACATTATTCTGTATGGTCTTTGTCAATTTGGCCTGCTACCAAATGCAGATGTGAAAAAGGGGGCTAAAAATTATGCAACACTTCAACATGGATTATGTTTAATGTGAAATTTAAATGTTAACTGTTAAGTATAATGAACAGCGCCTTTTATATCAGTGAGTTATTTTGATGAAATGGCCAAGATTTAACTTTATCGCTAATATCAGCCGATACCAATGCCATGCCGATAATATCGTGCAGCCCTAGCATTAACAAATTCATTCAACCTTTATTTAGTCAGGTAAATCTTATTGAGCCTCGAGGGCTCATTTACGAAAGCGACCTGCTACAAACTAAAGAATGATGAACATCAATGATACAAATACATTAAACAATAAACAAAAGAAAAGAAAAAGTAGCAAAAACATTATAAGGTAGATGTACAAAAAAAAATCAAAGACAGGAACATATCTGCATTGGTTTTTGCCAGGATTCCAACAGATTCTGAAAACCATCCAGAGAGGTCAGGGCCGAGAGCTTCAGATCTTTTTGTAAGATATTCCAGGAAGCAGGAGCAGAGTAGGAGAAGGCCCTTTTTCCAAGTTCAGTCCTCACTGATGGAACACTGCAGGTAATCATGTCCTGAGAGCGCACGCTGTAGCTGCACTCACGCAAAGACATGTAGGAGGAGATGTATGAGGGCAGCAGACCAAGAAGTGATTTAAAGATGAAAATGTACCAGTGGAAGAGTCTGCGTGAGGTTAATGATGTCCAGTTAACCAGTGAATACAGGGTGCAGTGGTGGGTACGATAATCACAGCCAGTTATGAATCTTAGTGCACCATGATAGACCACATCCAACATCTGCAGGGTGCTTGTAGGAGCATTCATGTAGAGAATGTCACCGTAATCAATGGAGGGAAGGAAAGTCACAGATACAAGGCGTTTCCTAACATTCAGTGTTAGACATGATTTAT